>VYZS01096581.1:29150-61634 GCA_013400695.1 Neodrepanis coruscans
TTTCAGATTCACATAAATATGCAAAAGCTTAACCATACAAAATCTTGCTGTGAAAAAGTGAACTTCAATCCTCCCTGTTATTTTGTGTGATTTAAAATGTAAAAAAAATATGCTCAAAGAATCTCTTTCTTACAGAACAAGAGCACTTATTTGTCTAAGTCTTCACATATATCTCATACCTAAAATGAAATTATATTAGTTTTAACAGAGAATTACACATACAAAACCCACATTTAAAAGAGTTTGCAATTTGCTGTGAAGCTCAGCAGCAGTGATTTTGATCTGAGATCTAAAATAACCTAACCAAACTGATGTAAATTTATTTAAATTCATAATTTGGTAAGGAGGTGCATGATAATATTACTGGAGTAGAGAAATGAAGTTGCCTGGGTTCAGCAGTCTCTCATTTCAGTGGTATGTTCTGGTTCCTTTTCAATTTGTCATTGACACCAAATATTCAATATGTGCAAGTGTTGCTTTGGGGTGGGGAACAGAGCTACATCCTAATATTTATATAAATAGTCAATTTAAGAATAATTCCCTTAGAAATAAAAGTTTCAAATTAGTGAAAACTTCAAACCCATCAATGTACACTTTTCATTTTAGCAATTTAATCTGTGCATTTTAGATCAATTCAGAACAATTTTTCAATCCCTTAAATGATGCAAAGATGATTTTCAGACTGTTCCTTGGCCTTTAAGGTTGCTAAGTGCTAAGGTTGCACAGTGCTTTTATAACTGCTACATGCAACACGATGCCAGCAAAAACAATAGCTGTATTTATGAAATACATTATTGTAGTTTCCAGCTCACAGTTCAGAGACTCATGGATGGAATCTAAATTATGTGCCAGCATGAACTCAGTTGTTATTAATCCACAGTTGGAAATATGAGCCAGTTTTTAATATTATATATTCTTCTCTGTGAACTACTTTTGTGGATAAAAATTACCCCAATAATTTACCAGTTCACCCATTTCCTTTGGCAAATGAGCACTGATAAATTGCTTAGTCTTAAAGCTTATCAAGGTTACTTCAGGTAAGTTTTACCACAAGGTGTGTATACTGGTCTCACAATTCTTTTTTTTTTTTCCTTTTCTGTCTCATAATTAATCTCTCAGCAATGTGTTGCCTTCCAAAATTTCCCGACACTTGCTAGAAAATTATTCTCAGTCTGTCTTGCAGGCAACAACATTTCATTCACTCGCTCAGAGATCATACTGGTTTTCTTTCTTCAAAGATTATGACTATAAAAACTATACTGTTGTAAGCCATCGTTTCTCCAGTGGATGACAGCTTTCTGGCATGAGCCAGCACTATTCAGAAAGCGACACTTGCTCACTTAAAGTGGTGCTGAGTGAGCTCCACAACAAGCATTGGGCAAAGGGATCTTACAGGAATGAGAGGATGATTATAAAGCCCCACCTCCAAGCAATCCTTCATCAGCTCAAGATCTTACAGAAATACCACAGAAAAATCTAAAAGCACAAAACCTAAGCCCATGAGCATGGTGTGGAGGAATTCTGAGTTGTTCCAAGACCCCAAACCCTATCTCTTTGGGAATCATCAAAATTAAGTGGTCTCTTCCAGGCCCATAATCACTCACAACCTAATGAACATGAGCATGCTGATTACTCAAGTTTGCAAAACCTTTTCAGTAGTGGCATCAATATACTTTGATGCCACTAGAAGACCATCATTATACTCTTCACTACAAGGAGAACTGTCTAAGAAAAAGCCACTAAGTTCTGCCACCTCCCAGATCTACCACAGCTGTGGTTCCCATCAGAAAACCAAATTCCCTGAGCATTGCTAATGACTGCTTTCTTTTTCCATCTCCTTATCATTATGGTAGAAGTCTCTGTAAGAAAACCTCAAGCTCAGTGAATAGCAAACTTAATTGGATATGCCTGCTCCAATATTTCTATTTTTGATAGTCTAATTAGAGTGGGCAAAAGACAAACCGCTTTTATATTCAGATGGCTTTACAGACTGCAGTGTTTTTCTTTTATTTATCAGAATCATATGTGTCTATTTCAAGCTCTTCATCCTAAAATATTCTGTCTTGGAATCTGACAGAAGCTTCCTGAAGAAAATACAGAAACGGTAATTTGAGAATTTAGGTCACTTATAATCAACTATTCAAAGCAAGACATGGGAGACAGCTGAAACAATAGGAAAAGTACTGAGGAGAAGGGCAGGAAATGGTATTCCTACTCAGATTTCAATGGAGCAACACTATGATACTTCTACAATCAAGATGGGTATCCATAAAAAAAGTTGGTGTGCAGGAAATTTAGTCATCTCCATTGCATATACATGCAATATTCTCTTCTGCCCGTTAACAAGAGATTTTTCTGGCTACTCTGTAAATAAAGATAGCAACATAATTCTTTCTCCGGTCTTCTCTGATCTGGGACAAAAAGATGTCACTTGAGTATGTTGATGAAATCTTTATCCCATTATATACAAACTAACTGCAGACCACAAGCAGATTATGTCTTGCAACTTCTCTAATTACAATAGGCTGAAAAAAACCTCAGGAATTTACTATGCTCTCTACTCCTTCCATTTTTTGTTGGGTAGGGCAAAAATGCACAGGGAATGTATTTTTCTTATTTCTCTCAACCAGGCTATGACTTTAAAAGTAAGGGAGAGTATTAAAAAATAGGAATTTGATCCTGAAATTAATTAGTAATGGGATGTCATGCATAAATTATTAAATGGCTTATCCCAAAAGGGGAAGAGCTTACATATGTTATTTGAAGGAGTCATATCTCCTACAGAGCAAGAAAGACGCCTATACACATTGGATTTTCTCTTTTTACATTGGATAATTACATTTAAAATACTGGTAATTAATTTAAATTACTTTAAAACACTGGTAAGAAACATGCCTTCAAATGTAACAAAAACTTCTGAAGCCATTTGTAGCTCTGACCAAACCTCTGCCAGCTGCTATCAGGGCAACACTAACCTTTTATGGCACTGGTGACAGACGAGTGGGGAGGGAAGGGGACGCAGCCAGATCACCGAGGGCACACAGCCAGCCCTGGCATCCCCTGTCCAGGGGCTCCCATGCTTTCCCGAGGCTGGCAGCAAGCAAACATCCTAGTGCCCTGCATGTTTGCACCCCTGCCAGTGGCACAGGGCCACGGCGAATGGCTCAGGGAAGGTTTGGAGCCACCTGCAGAGGAAAAGTTCCAGCCATGTCCATGGGAAGTGATGCTAAAGAGGGAACGGCCTTTCAGCCCCGAAGGCCAGTCTGATCTCTATTTTCCCTGAAACAAGAGCAAAAGCTGGATGTTTCCTTTTTTCTTATGTACATGTGGTACCTCTAGCTGCTGCAGGAGGAACAAAGGATGAGGGAGGATATGGGGCCAGGTTTTGCCTTCCTTTGTTAAATTAATTCATACTTAGATACAACTGACACCTTTCAAATCTGATTTTGAGTTATTTGCCTATAAAGTGAGCTAATTTAATAGATAAATAATGTAAGAGAACATGGATTAAGTCATTTTGTATTTTGTGAAGCCCTTGGTCTCTGAAAAGCAGTTTTGTATTTAACTGCTGATTCTGTGAAAATAAAAATAATGCTAAAAGTCTTGGTCGTATTTAAGGAGCCCAAAACTATTTTACACTGGCAAAAGCATAAATTTGAGACAATGGTAATAAAAAAGTATTGTCCTTGTCTGCTTCATAATGCTTAGTTTTCCTTTAAAATATTTTGGTTGAAATTCTGTATCATCACACCCAGAGCAAGCCTGGAAAACGATGAGGAATTTTTAAACGGCTGTAATAAAATGTGATAGTATTCTTGGATGGGAAATATTAGACAGATGGAAGGAATCCTACTAATGCCCAACAATGCATCAAGCAATGTAATTACATGCTGTAGCCAGGATCCAGTTACTAATGCTTTGCAAGGCACAAAGGTATATGGAACCAACTATTTTTACAGCTGTCATAAAAATGCATTCCTGCTAATATTCTTCTACCTCTCAAGATGCTCTGTATATTACTGTAAGTAAAAATTCTAGGTTCTAACAAAGAAAAATCAGAAATTACAGCAGGACAAAGTCTGTTTTAAACCCACAGTAGAACAGATAGCACTGAATCAGCATGGTATGGTATTTACAGAAATCCCCTGACCTAACCCAGTAAACTCTGTTTGCCAACTTAGAAATAAGTTCTTTGAAGTTCAAGGTTATGCGGGCCCATCTTAAAAGCTAGAGGCAGGTTTTTTTCCCTAGTAAATAACATAATGCCAGCGGAAATCCCACATTTCTCATCATAAACATATCACACAGTGCTGCCAGGCTGGTGCTTCCCTGGGTTGGGAGGAAAATTCGACTTCGCAAATTCTATCTCAGTTTCTTTTTTTGCTGTGCACTGCATAGACCTAGACTCATAGATATATGTACGTATCTGTGCGTAAATCTTTATATTTGTATTGTTTGCATAGATACAACTGGCATTTTCCAAGGAGGTTGCACAGTGCCAAGTGTTCCACTGCTCTGCAATCAGAGACCACAGGGGTCCTGCCAACACATGGCAATCCCAAACCATTCAGAGAGACAATATTTGTCAGGAATAATACTTGATGCACACAGCCAGGAAAATTGGAACCAGATTCAGGGTTCATGTGCTGGAAAAAATAGCTGTGATTGTGGAAAAAGTACTCTTAGAGCCAACATCGTTGACTCCAGATTACCGATATGGATTTGCTCTGCACAAAACCCCAATGCTGGGATTGCTCATTTATGGAAGTGAACTATGTTGCTGGCATTATAACTAGTTGTACCTCCATAACAGATACAGCTGCAACTGCTTTGCAAAGTGTATTGAATTATAATTGCTCTAGTTTTCCCATTTTTTATATATCACATATATCTAAATAACTTAAAAAGAGTATTTGTTCCGCCAGTTCTCTTTTGCTTATAATTTAATTTTGTTAATTCACTTAACAAAAGATCTGCTTCAGATATGAGAAGCCCAGGGAAAAGATTAGAAGCTAAAGGCTCTGTATTCTTTATTGCACATGATAGCATTATTTTCTGGAAGATTTCACATTCTTACTTTAATAGTTTTTCCATTAAGTTCAATCTTGCTACAGCTAAGTAATAAACTGATATTTGCCAGGGTCAGAGTTACTGTATGTCTGGGGTATATAATGATTCAACATACCAGTTTAACAAATCATTATATATTATATATATTTTTAGCTTTAAAAAAAAATCATTGTAACCTTCCCACAATGCTCTTCTAGTTCCATTCATAGTGATATAAACAATGCTGTCTAATGACTATTGCTAAAGAGGTCATGAGACTTGCTCAGGTGGTTTTTCTTGGCCAAGTTAAAGAAAAACTCAAGTTCAGAGGTGAACAAGAGTCATTACTACCTTTATTATTTTAAATATATTCACACTGGCATTGTCTGCTAGTTTATTTACATAACAGTTTTTCTGATTCATGTTTTGCCTATCTGGATTTCTAGAGCTCTTACTTTCAGCAAGCTAGAAAGAAGATACTGTGGATGTGATTGTCTTAGACTCTGAGAAGAAATATCTGAATGCTTCAGGTTCCTCCTTGCACTTGAACTCCAGTAATATTTTATTTAATAATTTTCTAATTGAATCCATGCAGCATTTGTTCCTTTTAAGAGAAGGGAAGATGTCAGCTAATTGTATGCCTCATACCAGGATGGGAGCGATTAGATAATTATATATTTTCAATAGCAAAATCTTTTAGAGGAGTTGTTTCTGTGGGGGTATTTCATATGTTGTCCCTTTCTTTTAAGGGATATTAGAAATATATCCTTGGGCTGTTCTTTGCCAGGCTGACTGAATATTCCCATTGGAAAGTTGTATTCAGATATCAAGGAGAAAGATAAACACTGGGAAAATATTATAGCAAAAGATCCCATACGATGATAAAGCAGCAGCACTTTGCATACAGAGTACAAAGCACATCCTGTATTCATGCAAACAACAAACAGCGATTTCTATGATCTTCCAGGCATATTCATCACAGAATTTTTTGGCCTTAGAATTTGCTCTGAGAGTAACAAAAATCAGATGTTTTAAGTTGATTTCATTTGCTGAGATTAAAGCAAAAAAGATGAAATGAATAGCAAACATTGCCAAAATTGAAGTTTGGATATCAACATTGTCAGTCTTGCAAACTTTACCAGTGCTATAAATCTTCCACATTATAATCACAGATTTTTTTTTTTTCACTGTAACTTGATGAAAGGTAGCAGCACTTTACAGACATTAGAAGTTGTGCAAAATGATTTTCAGCATTGGGAATTCTTCTGCTTTGAGTGACAGTTAAAATCTATGAAATTTAATTAAAAATACATATATCATAATTGCTGTGCCTAATATTCTTCAGCACTCTGCTATCCCATCTAAACCATCCCATTTTCTATTTTTCCTGCACAGTGGCTCTCAGCTGCCTGGCACAAACTATTATGCCTATGTCAAAAGTAGCTGGTGCAATGTCAAAGCTCTTTTTCCTCTGTTAAACCAAGTCACAGGCAATTTATCACAATACACGTGGGAGTTCATAATCCCCAACACAGAGCTCTGTAACCATTAAGCTACTGACCAGAAGTCTCTTCAGGGATATTCAACTTGTATAATCCTGAAGATAGCGAGACTTTAAGGCTTTAAACCTATTTCCTAACAGGCCAGAAAACCCTTTTGAAGCATATTTATGAATAGTTTATTTTTTAATTTCATACATATAATGATGTAGATCACATTCCCTGCCCACAGCATGGCGGTTGGAACTAGAGGATCTTTCAGGTCCCTTCCAACCCATACCATTCTATGTTTCTACTTTAGAACTCTACAGTTAAAACTGTTTTCAGAAAATCCATGTGTTTTTGGCACAATTACATATCTCCATTATGAGGATAAGCTTTTGGAGAAAGCGTAAGACATTATCTCTCCTTTTTCCATTCAAGGAATACTGGATGCATAGTAGCAGCAATAGAGACTGTAATATTTTTGAACAGCATAGATAAAATAAAACAGAACATCTTGCCTGGATATTGGTTTCCACACCATAAATCTCACATCTTTCCTTGTTCTCCATCAGGAAACCATCCTAACAACAGCAAATGTAACCCCTTTTATCAAACTGCTGTGAAATCTCTTGCTTTCTGTAAGAACACTGATAATCCTCACTGACGTAACAAACCTGTGGTTGCAAACTAAATGGAAATATCACTCTAACATCCTTTCCTTCATACTGACTCGAGAACTTGGCCATTAGATCTTACCTTGGCATCTGGATGGGACACCTTCAGTAGCACCTCCTCCACTCTTCAACTTTCCTCCCTGTAAAACAAGAACCATAACATTGACCTCAGCTGTGGTTTATGGGGAAATCCATTGATGCAGTTACTGCTACTCCCAGAACCTCTTGAAAGCTGAAAGCACTTTCTAATTTAGTTCAATTTTAAATGATTTTTTTTTAATGAGAGAATATTTCCTTTCTGTTTTTAAACAGCCCATTAAAATTCATGTTTTATGTGTTCCTTTAGCTTATATTGTCAGAGGTATTGTCTCTTTTTCTTAGAAAATCTTGAAGTGGTACAGATATTGGTTAAGTATTAAAAACTAACTAATTAGGCCTTCAATTATCATTAAAACTGTTTTTTAAACAGCTGTCTACTGAGATGAGAACCTCTTGATCCTATAGTAGGGCTGGAAGTATTGCACTGTTCCAAATACAAGATCAGGTTACTCTTACATAAAATGCCTCAATTTATATATAAACTATTACTATCTGAACATTACAAAGGAGCTTGTACTATCACAAGCAATTATTTCAAAAATAATCAAAAGACTTTTTCCCCTTCAGGATGAAATTCTAGCCCAGCTATAATCAAAACACTTCCCAACTTTGTTTGTGTTACTTCGGCAAAAACTTAAGAAGTTACTGTCAAGAAGATAATCTATGGAATACCTAGATATATTTAATATATTTGAAAGTAAGGTTACTTTCTCAATGCAAAAAAGCTCTAGAAGATGTCTTCTCAAGACAATTTAACAAGGAGGAGGTCTGCTGCTCTTTAAAAAGATCCTGCTGATGGTTGATTGCCTTTTTAAAAAAAAAAAAAAATTTAAACTCAGCTGGCTGCCTTAATTACAGTCTGCAGCAGTGTCTCCCCAAATTAAATGTTATTGTCAAACTCTCTCTTCAAGACAATGCTAAACCAAATCAAAAGATACAAAAATACATACTGGGGTTTATGCAGTAGAGAGCTGGAGGCAATGAGTCTTGTTTTATGGTGAATTAAAAAAGTAAAAAAGCATAATTCTCATTAACACTCATTGTGTCTGAATGAAGCCAGGAATTGCCCAGGGGTCAATGTAATTAACTTTAACAGATTTTTAAATAAAACAAGGATTTAGAAGGATATGAACTATCATTTTCTGTAGGTCTTAAGCACTCAAGAAACCTCTGAATACCTTACACTATTGTGTATCTATAAGAAAGATACTATTGTGTCCTTAACTAAAAGTAATAATAATAGCAACTACATTTGCTTTGGTACTGAAATTTGTGATTCTCTGTCAAAAAGCTGATGGTGGGGAATAAAAATCACCAGCGAGGAGGTGAAGACATGCCTTATCACTTCTGGGGAGAACAGGAGGACAACCTCTCCACCAGAGAGAGGACACAGGGAGAACAGGAGGACAAAGGTAAAAAGGGAATAAAGAGACAGAAAAGCAGGGGAGCATTCCCTGTAACCTTCTTCCTTCTTATTGCAGGTGTTTGTGTGCAAAAATAACTTTTCATCCATCTTGAGGCCCCAAAGAAACAGTACAACCATCCAGCTGAAACTCGGATGCCTCTGCCTGCAGCACTAGAAGTACTTTTAAGGACTCCCATCACAGATAGATCTGGTGTGACTCTGCTTAACTTGTGAAATTTGATCACAGCATTAGGTGATATGACTTAAGGCAGAATTGCAGCTCTAAGCAAGAGAGAAAAATGGTTGTAGTGCAGTAAATAACAGCACTAGAAGCTCTGTAAAACACGACTTTCAGTCAGATTAAAGCTACCTTAGATTCCAAATTTGTATGATCTTCTACTAGTTATATTAACTGTTTGGAAGCTGGTATTGATGGAATCTCTAGGACAGAAAAATATAACTCCTGAATCATGGAGAGTGAGAACACACACCAGTTACTTGATCTTCTGTAGTCAGCTCCAGATTACTGTGACTAAAATAAATATAATTATTCATTCTAACAGAGGAACAAAGGCATTATTTCTATTATTATAAAGCAAGTCAGTGGAGTTTACCATAACATTTTCCTAGAAACAGAGGTTACCTTTCTTTTCCTCACCACTGATTTTAAATGGTGGTTCTAATGGCATCAATCTAAAGTTAACTCCAGTGAAGCTACTCCAGTTGTAGATTGCTGTAAAGGAAATTTGGTTATACTTGAGAATTCTATCACTGGTGTGTTTTCTGGGCAATCTGACAACAGCAGAATGGGTTGGATTGGAAGGAAACAAACCCCCTGCAATCAGCAAGGACATCTTCAATTAAATCAGGTTGCTTATCTAACATGGCCTTGAATGTTTCCAGGGATGAAGCATCCAGCACCTGTCTGGGCAACCTGTGCCAGTTTCACCATCCTCATGTTAAAAAAATTTCTTCCTTATATATGTGACCTCCTCATGTATCTTTGTCCCTGGACAAGCCATCAGCCATTACACTCTCTGGTTGTTGGACACTACAGGTTCCAGGCTTACATATTTTTATGGCCATGGACCTGACTCCCCTCAGTTTGATCAAGGAGGATAGGAAACACTCAAGGAATGTGAACTAATATATTCTGGGGAATTTCACATGCCTCAGTTTTTTTATTCTGAGCAGAAGCTCTGAAATTTTATACCTGAGCAGATAAAATGCCTGTGCTCAGATTTTAGATCTATAAGGTGCTTTGAATGATTAAATCAAGGGGAAAATATGCAAGAGGAGAAAACGAGTTTCTTCCCTCCTGCTCTTCAGTGTCATCTCACTTGCTTCTGAAACCTCACCAGTGCTCCCCACAAAGCCAAATCCTGTCTGTGCCCCTTTCCATCTCCATAATGGATGGCAGCCAGAGAGCAGAGGAACAACAGACTGGAATGTGCCTGTCGATACTTCCAAGTGATTTGATCAAATAAAGCAAGCTTAAAGGAGGCAAGACCCTGCACCATGGGAAACCTGGCACACAGTAGATTTAAGCCTGTACAACAAAAAAGATAGGAAAATTAATGTTGGGTGAAGATTAAAACTTTGGTGTTTGAAGACTTTCAGCTCAACAACTGAAAGCTACCCTGACCCAGAAATCTAAATGGGATGAAATTGCAGCAAATCAGCTAAAAAAAGTGCTGACTGCTTATCTTAAGCCCTACATTGTTATGCCTGTCTTTTATTTCTGTAGGGTGTTTGTTAAAAAATTGAAATAACAAAATTACAAAAAAAAAATGCTTCAATGATTTGAAACTTTGCAGAAAATTAAAATTGGAGCTGTTTCTGAATCTTCTTTCCACTGAACAATTTCAATTTAGATGAAATGCCACTATCATCATATATATAGTAATACATGTTATACATATTATATGTATAATATATCTGTATATAATTACTATAAAAAAAGATCAGGACACTCATCTTTACTGGTCCTAAATGTCTCATAAGAGCAGTTAAAAAAGAGGTGTTTTCTAGTTTGGAGATAGAGGGAAGGAAACCTCACAGAGCTTTGCAGTGAGCTTGGACCTGCATTTGGCAGTTGATGCTGCGAAAGGAAGGATGGATGTGTCCTGCCAGGGACTGCACTGGGTGCTCACAGAGATAATAGGGAACATGTTCAGAAACCAGCTTGGACCACATCAAAGAAATTAATCACATTTTGTTGGCATGAGCTTGAAAACAATTTCTCTGGGTCCGTAATGACTGCAGTTATGTCAGGCTCTGAGGCTTATCAGCATTTATAGTTACCAAAATACTGTACTAGAAACATTATTTCATGGGGTCAAACTTCCATTAGATGTAAGAGCCATGAAAATAGAGGATAGATAGATAGATAGATAGTTAGATAGATAGATAGATAGATAGATAGATAGATAGATAGATAGATAGATAGATAGATGGATAGATGGATATTAAAGCAGCAGCAATTTCCCAGCCGTGTGATTAAGAAAGCCTGCAAAGCCAGTGGAGTCAAACCAACCAAAATATGTGATAGAGAGAAGACTGTTGTCATGCCTTAGGATTGGGATACAGCACAAACAGCACATACCCATGGCTGGGACTCACCCATGGTAACAGTCAGAACATATTTAATCTCTTACACATAAACATCTTTTATTCCTCTTAAACCCAGTCTGAGCACAGGATGGGCCCAAGAGCAGGAAAAGATAGTGACAAGAGAGCCTGCAATCAGTTTTTTATTTATCCCTTAGGACAAAAAAGGAATATGTGAGTCATTTTTTTGTACAATGGAAAAGCCTGAATACACTGCATCTGGTTAATGCCAAGGGCTGACCAAACTGTATTCCGTTGAGATTTGTCACAGATTAAATTAGTTCATAAATGTTTCTTGAAGTATTTTTTCATGGGTTTTAAACTCAGCAATAAAACACTTCTTTCAATGGAATTTTGGTAACAGAACTCCTATGCTAATGCCCAGTAATAAAGAAACTCCATCAATAAGTGATTAATGATTGACATTTTGCACCTATACATAAAAATGGAATACTGAAGGACAATGACAGAGCCATTCATGTGGCCTTAATGTTACTGTTTTCTGTGTCTTTTCAAAATTACATTTTGAGTCTTCATATACTAATGTTTCATAAGCTGCTATTGCAGCAATAAAAACAGAGATACGGAAAACATTTGGGAGTTATGCCTACATTTTTACATATGATATTGCATTGTTCTTTCTGAGATGCTACAGCCTGGTGGGAGGAAAGGGGCTTAGGGTTTATTTCTTTCATTTTACTTATTTAATTTTTAAAAGCAATATGAAGATTCTTGCTGTGTGAAGTAGCTTTCCTTTTTAGTCAGCTTATTCCACGTCTGTAAAGATCCTTCACCCACTGCCAACTGATGTAGTAACAGTGAGTGAAGCAGTATTCCATCATGTTCTGCTAGGATTACCTTAAAGTAAATTAGTTCTCACTTTAAAGTAAACCTCTGTCTGAATAGGAATTTGGGGATTAAAGTGGTTATGGAAAATGAGCAAAAATGTTGTTCTGGTTTCTCCAAAACAACCTAATGCTAGAGGGGAAGTTCTGCCAAGAAGGTGGTAACTACCTACTTCGGAAAGAAAGTGGAGACAGGCACTGCGCCAATTGAAGCACACCCCTCATGCTGGAAACTCATTTTGCTTGTAAGACACAAAAACGTGAGTGAAACTGAGACAAAAAAGACCCACTGCAAAGCCTACATGAGATAGCTTTCACACCAGGCCACCAGGATCTGAGAGGTGTTTATCAGAGATGGGGTCACTCTGGACACACTATACTGCTCCACCACCCAACACAGCCAGGTCTGATGGCTTCCACTTGGTCACAAAAACAGGGCTGGAAGGCACAGAGCTAGTGGAGATGGCACAGGGCGTGTTGGCCTCAGCACGGAGCTGCACCGACAGGTCTCCACTGCTTCAAATGATAGCTTGGGAACGTCGCCCAGAGGCACCTCCATCCAACAGTGGGCAGGCTGGTTCTGTTTCCAGGAGAGGGAGTGCAAGGCAGTGGAATATAGAGAGACACCTAGAGCCCCATGGGCTCACTAACCCTGGCCCACACTGCTGCCCCACAGAACTTGTGGGAACTTCTTGGGTGCAGCGCAGGGACTCAGAAAATGCAGCACAGAGGCACCCAAACACATTTGCATGTCAGTAATGCTGAGCTGGAGTGGAAAGGCCCTGTGGTTGGGCTGAGACAAGTGGGGTCTCTCCACCTGGTCCTACCTCTGAGGATGCTGTGTGAGCTCAGGAGCAGCCTGGCCTCAGCCACCTCCTCCTGCCTGCTCAGTGCCTGTATTTATTCACCTTGTAGGAACCAGCACAGGTCAGGAAAAGCCAGTGTTGCCTTGGGGCTGATAAACTTGCTGGCCTGCATGTAGATGTTTGCACACGGCATTCCCACGCACATCCCACAGTACTAATGTTTGAGGGAGTGTACCTGGAGACTCCCTTATTAATCTCAGCTAACAGAGAATGAACTGTGCCATAAGCTGGCTGCATTTCATATTTAGAAAGGGATTCAAGCTCTTTGAATAGCCCTAAACTTATTCCCAGGGAGCCAACCTTGCCTGCAGCCATCAGTCTGGGCGGTGGGTTGGGAGCTACCTCTGGGAAGGTTTGTTTGCTCTGGCACTGGATGCAGTGACCACACTGCAGTCTCAGCAGTGCTGCACACAACAAGCTATTGCTGGCCTCAATTGCACAACAGACTTAGTCAAACCATCTCCAAAATAGAAGAAAGACACTTAAATAGCCTTATGTAATTTCAAACTAATGAATGCATGGATTAAAGTCCTCCTCTGAAGGGAGTGGTCACACTGTGCTAGTCTGCTTTCTGCCTTAAGGCTACGGCAGCATCCTGATATGCAAACAATGTCCTCAGACAAGCCATTCCCAAGCAGGGGAGAGCCCAGATTACATCAGAAGGAAAAGGAACACATTCTGTCACTAACTTGGTCTTCAACTCTGGGCCTTCCTTTTAAGGACTTCTTCTGTTAGTCTCAGCAATCTCTTGGATAGATGAGCAATTCTCTCCTCTCACAAGGTAAAACTCCCATACCTCACATCCTGTGCTACAGCCATCCTGAGTCAAGGTTCAAGGACAATTTTTCTAGTACTGCTATGCCACCCTGCTCTGAACTGTCAGCACCTCCTCTGACATGTTAAAAATGAGCCACTCAGGTCTTTTTGAAGGCTTTGACTCCCACTCTTACCTCTCACTTGTTATTAAAGGGCAGATCTTGCTCTGGTCAGCCTGTGCCACCCACCGCTGCTGCCATGGGCGTTCAGACAAAGGTATTTCGTGCTTTCCCCAGACAACAACAAACATCCATGTAAAGATCAAACCTCTCTTCCACATCCATCCTCTGCCCATCTCCACCTGTCCCCTTAATTAGGATGTCTAAATGAAAACAGAACAGATTTAATTGAGTCTGGTTTTTCCATGTGAGGCACAGCACCCACAACCTAGCGGTCCTGCAGGAGTGGGAAAGCTGGAGGAGCCAAGGAATATTTTAACCATAGTGTTATCTAAGTTGTGGAAACCTGTTTTATTTCTAAAGGAGTAGATTGGGAGTGTGGGAAATATCAAGTTTAAAGCAGCTTGACACTACTTGGCAACTTCTAGTCACTGTCCATGTGATCTGTGAAAATCCCAGAGCTAAATGAAAACAGATTGAAAAGACAAACATAGTCATTATTTCTGCAGAGTAAATGCTTGATCCTGGGAATAAAGCTTGGCAAACTGGGAGTTTAGGAAATACAGGAGGGAGTATGTGTACATCTGCTAGATTAATTTTCCTTTTCACCTAGTTCCTGTAGTGCTGCACTGCTGAGAAGCACAATAGAAATATGCTCTTGCACCTGTGTTCTCCTTTGTGCCCACTTTTAATTTGGAAAACACTCATTTTTTAGAGTATGCATTCCTTATTACCAGCATCTGATGGCTTCGACAATAGCTGGAGAGTGAATCAATATTCAAGTTTGTTCACTTTGTTAATAAGGGAAGAATAACTGATGTTCTTGGGACTGTCTTGTCTCTATGCAAAAAGATCTACCAACTTCCCTACGTGGATCTGGGATAGAGCAATGTTTTTTCTTGTTTGCTGCAAAACAGGTTTTCAGCAGATGTCTCTTTTGTCTCAAGTAGTATCTTTACTTTCTGCATTGTATAATGCTAATACCAACTGCTTCACATTCATTCCAGACCAAATTTTTTTTGACATTTGGAGCTCTGGTATAAATCTACTCAGGACTTATTTTCAGTAGCTGATTGTACTCTTCATAAAAATATATTAAATACTATTTATAAATTACAATGTGTTTTTTCCATCTCAGCCACTTGTTCCTGGCTATCTGTTTAATATTGATGAACACAGAAAATATTAATGACAAAGACACTGTCTCTGGGTTTGGAAATCCCTGAACCACAAACAGCTGGAGAGCGTTTAGAGGAAAAATCATTGAAAATTTATCCTGAATAAATAGGATACTTTTCTATTCACATCTGATATTGGTCATTGCTAAAGACAGGTTGCTGGGCTGGATGAATTTCTGATGTGTCCTGAAATGGCTGTTCCTAAATGCATCATCCCATCTTGGCAAAGGGGAAAAGACTTACCCTTTATAGAAACAGCCATCATGTAAATGATCTATCAGTGTGAGCCAAAAAAGCACTTTAGTATCAATTTAGGCACAGAGTTTGCTACCTATTCTCAGGTGAAGAGAACCATATTCTTCAACTATGGCTATGGAAATTGATGTAGCTGCTCAAAGAGGGAGTCTCGACCCCATGTAAATAAGAATGTCCCTGAATAATTCTGTTCATTAATTTCACACGTTAAAAAAAGTAATTAGCAAAAGGACTTCAAAAACAACTTCATCCAGTCCTCTTGTGGGAAATCACAGCAGAAGACAAGTAGAGTGAATTAACTACGGTGTTACCAGTGTAAACATTGCAACAGAGTCAGAGCAAATCTGCTTCTGTTTTGATCCTGGTCTGCAACGAACACCTTCTGTGGATAAATGAGGATTCTTAATTATGAACCCTCTAATCATCTCAAGATTTGTTTTAGCAATGAAGTTTTCAGACATGGTAAATAATGAGTTGCATCTTGAAGACTTCTGGGATGACATAAAACTTTTCACCTTGTTTTCTCTCTAGACCTTGTACATCTGTTCTGATGCCTTTTGCTCCTGTTCTTCAGGAAAGTATGACTGTAAGGATAAGTACACAACCTGGGCCCATCCAGCTTTTTAAAAAATGCTCAGCTTTGAACATTTTGACTGTAAAAGGATCTTGTCTCTCCATAACATGAACACCATCAAATGACAGCCTTCAGAAACAGGCATCTCCATTAATTTGTCAAAAGGCTGACAGCTAACCAAGGCACAAGGGAGACATTAAATGTTAGCAGAGACAGAAACATTCATGTAGCTTTATCTCCCATTCAATTCAGAGTTTTACATTAGGAGAAAACTGGCACCTGGACACAAAGGTGTGCTCAGTATTGCTTCTCACAAACCTCTCACCTGTCAACCAGGCTCCTGGATAATTCCTATTTTTTAATTTTTATTCTTTAAGAGTGCTTTTGAAAGCTCTAGTTGCAGCAGCAAAAATGAGCACAACTACACGGAGAGCTTGGCAAGCTGTCCCATGTGCCACGCAGCCCAGCAGAAGCCAGCGAGGTGATCCTCTGCCCAACCCTGCAGGAATCTGCTCACCCAGGAGCTTCCAAACTGGAGCTGACTCTGCTCTGACACAGCTCAAACAGCCGGCCAAGAGCTGGAGCTGGAGGCACCCAGCTGCATGGACAGCCTCCAGCAAGTTACACTGCAAATGCAGAAAAAGCAACTAAAAAAAAAGCAGGAGATGAGATAATGCGAGACAACAGGTTATTCAAGGCGGCAGAATTGCCTAGTGCTGGGAGACACCCAGGGGCTTTTCTTGATGTTGTTTTTAGCCTATTAAAGGACTGACAGGGCAAATGTATCTTTATCTCAATATTCCTCTTGTCTTTTCTACAAAATGTTTTGTGAATTACTGGTAAAAAGTAACACCTTCTGAGAGCATTATGGAAAAACAGCAAGGTAACTATTAAATTATTATTAAAGCAGAGTAAGACTGGAATGTTTTGTTCCTGGGGAAAATACAATGGTCAACTAAACAGCAGTATAAAGGAAGATGACAGAATAAATAAAGGTCTACTCTATCGTTTATGAATAAAACTTTTAATTTTAAACAGTCTCCCTATAAGGCTGCCTTATGTTCACCAAGACATAAAAAAGTATACAAAAGCTGTGCTCATAGCCCTAACTGAGAAAGAATTACTTACCTTAATTTGAAACTGAAAATAAATTACATCAAAGAAGTTATATGAGGAAATTAAAAAAACCTCCCAAACCAACAACCAAACCCCAAGAGCTTATTCTCTTTTTACCCCCAAACTCTCCTCTCTGGAATCTTGGTATTTTCAGAGGAAAGAGACCCTTAAACCAGAGGTAACTGCTTTAAACCTTCCAGATTTGAAGAAGCAGCAATTATTTTTCTGATTAGCTCCATGTAGCACAGCTGTTCCCTGCACCCTCCTCCCCATCTCCTGATTTTTCAAGGATACACACAAGCAACAGCTGAAATCTACTGTAGCATTGTCAATCCCCTGTGCAAACACAGGAGCAACTAGAGACCAGACTGGGGAGCTTTTCTTTCTAAAGGCCAATCTGTTTATGTTACCTACATACACATTTGGAGACTTCTTTAACAAAACGATTTGCCAAGTAGATTTCTCAGTCCCATACCCTATTTCTATGACTCTTTGTAGCATAAAATGATTAGGGGATTTAGACCAATGCCAAATTCTCACTGCTGCCTCTCAAAGGGCCTCCAAACTGAAAAGCTTTAGTTCACTGTGCCAACCAGCCTTGGCTTTCTTTAGGAAAACATATGTAACACACAAGTCAAATTGTTGTAAAGATCTCACAGAAGATGTGAAGTGTTATTCAATGTGATTGTTTATATTCCACAGAATAAGAGATTTAAAACAGGTGTTTGATAATTTTATTTAAATATTATTACAGTGATTATCTGAAGAAAATGTCTGTCTCTGGAATGTAATATAACTTAGTCAAAGATTAATTCAGTGAAAATGATTCTTTGCCTCAATGAAGAATAGCTACTGAATTAATGCATTTCATACCCTGTTATTTCAGACATAAGGAACCACAAAAATGGGTGAATAATTGCTGTGAGAAACAACAGAAACGCACAGAAAACAAACAATTTTGTCATTCTCCTGATCTTAGACAGTCCACCAACCCCTGGAAACTGTGAATGAAAATACCTGGAGGTAAACCTGAACCATCATTTGCTGAAGGCACAGCCAAACATCCTTTACACTCAACAGCTCTCTGCAGAGAAATCATAGTGCCTTTATAATCTAAAACAGAAGTGAGACAAGCTCACAAGAGCAAAGGGGATTATTGTGATGACTAGAAAACTCTCTCCTACCTTTTCTGATAACAAATACAAGAAAAACGAGTAGCCACCATCAGGAGGAAAGCTTTTGCTTAAACTGAAAACACTACAGGGAAACACTGATCAAGGTGATAATTAACAAAATCCATGTGAAGTGGTGAAGAACTTACAGCTACTGAAATAGTGAATTTATTGGCTATCCCGGTCTTTACAGTACATAATCATCATTTCAAACAGCAAATTCTTCTCCTGCAAATGCTCAGGGTCACAGGAGTTAATGTTGAGGTCTGAGGTTTGCTAGCCTAGACTGCCTACTGGACACATACATCATGTTTCATTTAGTACTACACAAATGTTAATCAAGTTTATTAACCTTTTCCTGAAATGTCACAGGAAATGAGGTAGAAAAATTAAAACAGTTAGATGTCTGCTGAAAAGCAAATATATTTATTATGCACTTTAATATACACAGGGATTTTTGCTTAATATAATACAAGGAATAAAATAAAAATTTTACAATGTGAAATTCATTCAATGTACATTAAAGGCTATTTACAACCCACTCCAGGAAAAAACAGTCTTATCTGCAAACCAAGTTAACTGAGGAGTTCAGATGGGGAATATTAAGCATAACAGACATTTGCATAGCAGAGTAACTGAGGAGGGAAAATACCTTTTTAGTTTTAAAGAAATGGTAATGTTTTCAATACTGATCACAGAGAAGACAAGAATGCATCAATTGTGCCTCTGTATCTCTTAATGCATTTCTCTTCTGATGAGTTTTTCCATGTGCACACAGTATTGACATCCATGTCCGCAAAACAGTCTTTTCCCCTAGCTCTCCCATCCGGAATTTTAGATGGCTTGTGCAGATGACCTTGGAAGGATCAGCAAAATGGGACGAAGAGAAACAGGATTCATGTTTTATTCAGGTTTTTTTGGGCCGTGAGAACTGGTACATTGACAGAATAAACCATGCTGAGTCACAGCTCTGCACCTCTGCTCAGCTCCACTCCATGGTACGGATACGAAAGGGAAGAGCAGAGGGAACAACAGGGGGAACAGCAACTTTGCTTGGCACACAAACCCCTCACAAATGATGATGCTAAAAATCACAACGCAACAGCAATGTGGAACTACACAGACCTTCTGAGAAAGTGGATGATTTGAAGCAATCCATGCGCTGTTCCAAAAGTGGAAGAAGTGTCATTCTGAAAATATTTTCGACAGGTCTGCTTTCTGCTGATTTGGATAGAGGGTTTCCCCAGCGACTGTTTCAAATGTAAATATTATTCACACAAAACCCACCAGACTATCTACCTATAAATTGTGGCCCCTTGTGAAACTGGCCATATTTTTACGTCCTCTGTCCACAAGGTGCAATTAATAAATTGCACACAATAAAATTAAATAAATATAATCCCAATGACAGTCAAGGTCAGTAGAAAAATGTTGGCACCCCTTTCTACAGAACAAAACATACATCTAATAACTAAGACAAGTCATACTCTTGCACAGTATTGCAAATGTACTATACTTGAGGTTCAGAACAAGTTTGCTGAGAATATTTTGGTACTTTCTCTTTACTGAGCCACTAACCCTCTTAAGGCCATTCTGCCAGACTCCTGTTATGTTTATTTTATAATTGTCCCACAGGGACAAGAAATTCAATACATGAAACATTCAGAATAATCGATATTGTCGTGTGTCAGCTTCTAACATCTAATTTTACTATATGGTGAATGCATAACTTCAAAAGATTCTTTTTACATTTAGTAACAAGCAGTAAGAATGGAGGTGCAAGATTTTTTAAAAAAAAATTTCTGATGACTGTTGATCATAATAACCAGAGATGGAGCCCTTTAGTGCCTCAGAATATGCACTAGATCTACCTCCAGGGGCCATTTATTTAAGTTAAAGGATCTAATTAATCATCTATGAAAAACAACCTCAGCTTTCTATTATCTTATTTCTGGAATGATCAGAGTATGAAAAAGATGAAACCCAAGCCTTTAGAAGAACTACTTGCATACAAAAATAGGCTTATTTTCTAAAGAGCAAGGCGGTGTAATGGTGAATAGTAGAATATAGCTTCCATTTGTAGAAGAAAATAACCCACTTGTTTCACTTTATCACTTGCAGAACTGTGCAAGTAAGATGTGCACATTCAAAGGAAAAATTCACACTGTTCACTTTCACAACAATGACCTTGACTTTGCTCTCTAAGTAAAATTATTCTGCTGTAAGAGCAGGAAACCAGCTTTCTATTATCTGTAGATGGACTATCCAGACTGCTGATTAACCAAGCCCCAGGTACAGGCACACTCACACTGTTCTAACCAATCCACCTGAATCAGCAACCACATTCATACAAGTTTGTGCTTTAAAGAGTTATTGTCTCAGGACAGGGCTAACTCAGTAATCTCTGTACTCCCCAGGCAACGCTGTCACCAACCATGTGCTTTTCCACTGTATATTCCCTCAGCCTCATTAACAAAGTGTCCATATTTTCCATGGTTTGTTTTACTGACATTCTCAACACAGTCCTTGGAAAAAAGAAAGAGCTGTTTCTACTGTATAAAGATATACATGAAAGCAGGATCAGACCTTTAGCACCTCAGACATTCCCACATTAGTTACCTCATTACTGTAACAAAATGGAGGCTACTGAAGACCAAGTGTCCAAGAGCAAATCTGCCTGTTGCTTTCAGTGGTCCCAGTGTGCCATCCAGATTTGGTGCTGTAGTACCAGAGAGTGGATTTTTGCCTCTTAAAAATCCCAAAGACACTGCAGATGGTTGCAGTCCGACTCCTTTGCTACCACTGGACAGCTATTACACAGACAGAACACACAAGTACAGTATTTATAAAATACTGTTACAAGACTTGTAATTCTGGAGAGAATTTTTGAAATACACAGGGGACTGACCATACATAACAACAATGCAAATGTGACAAACTCTTTGCTTATTTTCTTTGCTTATCACAGAAAAAATAAATACAAAAAGCACTGCCTTTCCATACACAGTTCACTGTGGCACATGCACCTCTACCAAGCGATCTGGAATAGGAAATCAGAATTCCTGGCTCTTACCATTTTCAGCTGTGGTCAGGGAAATACAGCATATATCTTTCTGCAATTAAAAAAAGTGCTCATTCTGTGTATTAAATACAAAGTACACAAAATAAAATTTCGAAGCACAGAGGGTTATACTGAGAAGGCAGCCTGAAAATGTAGGCACGTTACAGTAAGTAAGGTAACTGTACTGTAGTAATCACATTCTTGAACTTCTAGGTGGACTAAACAAGCATTGTACGCTTTCATCCCAGCCAGCTGATAAATCATTCGGAGCAGAAGCGCTTCTGTTCACAGCATCATGGAATTGGCCTGAAAATACAAAATAAAAACAATTATTCCCAAAGCATAAGTTTTGAAATAGTCTGTAACACAGTGTTATCAGAAAGAGAGCTGTATCATCTGTAATTACAGTTAAAAGCACGTAACAAAATGATGATGGAAAGTGTTTCCTGCCTAACCAAAACCCTATGATTGATTCCCTGTGCTCTCTACCACCCAAAGCACTACAAGGTCCCCACAGCAGGAGACCTTCCTGAATAGCACTAGGAAATCCATTCCTCCAGTGCTCCTGTAGGGTATTTCGATGGGATTCTCCACAGTTATTCTCTCCTCTAAGTTATTCACCAGTCAGGGAAATTACCATTTCTGTGCCTGAGACTTGGCAAAAGAGCAATATGACAAGCAATTCATAACCCACACAAAATTGTTTGAAACTTCCATCTTTAAAATGAAATGATGAAAAATTGTTGATAGAAAAAGCAAAAGGAACCATTTGGTTACCCACACCTCCTTTGTTTAGCCAAATTTGCTATGTTCCACTCTTAACCAAGAACTTCACAGAGAAAATCCCTGAACTTTCAGTAATGCACCATGTGTAAAGCAAAGCCCAATTTTAACATTATATGCGGAATGTTCAGATTTTTTTAATATGCTCTTCGTATAGTAAAATCAACAAAGATGGGAAAATTCATCGAAACTAGTCTTTTGATGACAGGTCAGGTCAGATCAACACATCCTAGGTCAGAACCACAGAATGGGTCTACAGTAAAGTGTAACATGAAAGCAAAGAACATCAGGTGCAGGTACGTAAGAGTTAGGAAATAAAATTCTTAATTATACGTTTTAAGGTTTTATGGAGGCAGGAAAAAATGACAAGCAAATTTAAATCCTGTCTGGGCATGATGTACAACTGTGGGAATCTGAAGTCCTCATGAATTTTAAGAAGATTTAGGGCCCCTTTTCTCTTAGCTGATGATTCCTCTCCATGCCTGTTCCTGCTCTCCCGCCCTGTCACTTCTTCTTGCCTCACACCTCATCCAACCTTTTACCAATATTTGCATTTTAAAAATGTGCAGGTTCTAGTATGTGTATTTTTGAAACACTTTATTGTTTCAATTCTTTTAATTTAACCAAAATGCCAACCCCAACTTAGGTTCCTGCACAATATTCTACTGCTCTGCAATTCACAGCTACATCTACAGATGCATTCCATTAAAGTGAAATCAATTTCCAGGACATATTGGGAAACTTCTGCCTATGTGTTTTTGACAGCTGAAAACCTCTCATTTGCGGGTTCTGTACCACCTGCAATTGTCCTAGAAACACTTAGTCTTTGATGACCTGCAGCAGAACTGAGTCAGCTGGCAAGAAAGTTCTTGTTCTAAGGAGCAGCACTTACGCAAAAAAAATTTCAAAAATAGGTGAATAAGCAGTAAGAGACGGGCATACATTTCATAAAGACGCTGCTTCTCTGAAATTCAAATAGAATATATTAATTATTAACAAATTCCAAATATCCTAAAAAAGATAAAACTCAATAGGAAGAGGAAGAAAAATAGATCTATTTCAGCTGACTCACTGACAATTCAGGTCCGAAAAAGCTACTTAAAATAACTTTTCCATTTTAAAAGTCAATATGGGAGAGGAAGTGAGAAATCTAAATGACCTCCACTGATTAAGAACTACAGAATGGGTCAGAAATTGTTACTGTAACCTAATTTTTAATCTTGGTCAGAGAACAACCACCTCTTTTATAGGAGGGTTACATTTACAGTAACAGAAATATAAAATCAAAGCTTTACAACTGCATTTTAAATTTTTAATTTGTAGGTAATTATACTACTGTGGTGTCACCCTTGAAATCCACATTCAGAACAGTAACCTTCCTGTAACTTACAACAACCTTCAGAAGCTTCTCGAAAAGCATTTTTGTAAATAAAGAAATAATAACTGTATCTGAAAATATCACATATTAAAATACCTATCTGTCCTTACATTTGGAAAAACATTCCAAATCAATGGTACGTGAGATTTGCTCTTTTATTCAGTCACATATCAAAGACAGTGGGGCACAATTTGAGCAATCTGAATTCAACAGAAAACATGTCAGTGACTCAGTTCGTTTATGGTTGATGATTTTAAATGACAACAAAACAAATACTTGTCAGATTAAGATTTTAACATTCATGTTTTCATTATGAAAGCAATTATGAAGATAAATGATAATAAAATGTAATTTTAGCACATTTTAAATGTGCATGATGAAATACAGGCACATTTGATTCCTTTGTGACTGGGCAAGTTACCTTTTATAATGGTGTTTCCTTCTTGTAGTTGAAACTTGGATCACTACCTTCAATCTGAAGTTTTAAGGCTTGCTTAAGGCTGAGTTCTGTCTCTGCAGAAGGATAACCTTCCAGTACATCCTGGTGCCCTCTATCCTGCACCGTTCGTGGGACAGAAACCCTGCCAAGAAAAACCTGATTGCTCTGAAGATGGTAATTGGGATTTGTCATAATTCCATTCCTCTTCTTCTGCTCTCCACTCTGTTGATGAATCAGGAACTGCTGCTGAGATCGACCAACTTCTTGCTGAGCTGGTGGGACCAAAATTTTGCACTGTGGCTCTGCCGGCATTGATTTAAGTGGCATGTTCGTGCCAGATTTGGCAATAGGTACTCGCTTATCAAACTGAGTCATTTCATACTCTAACACCTTGGATTGGGAGGAACTGCTTTGTTTGATTTTTTTTCCAGCTGACCCAGACTTGCTGGAGTTGTCCGTTTTCCCCACTTTGTTAGCTTTAGTTGACTTCAAACTAGGTTTTACTTGGCTCCATTCAAACTCACTACTTGGTGAATTATGATTTTGACTTAGGGAATGAGTTGTGGAAGAAGGAGAAACGATGGACTGCCTGCTTCTGCTGCGTGGCAGGGAATGCTGCTGTATTTGCTCTGTGAATGACAGGCTGTGGAAACTATCAATGGGCACTGTCTGAGCAGTTGCTGTTGAGGATGTGGTGCGGAGAGAAGAATTTTTGGAACTTTTCAGGGAATTATTTGATAAGGATGACTTCTGACGGTCGACTGTAGAATCAGGGGACTCAGAAGGAGAACTGAAGGCGTGTGCAGGCCCATTAGATAATCCCCGCATACTGGGCTGCATATCTCCCCCCGTACTCCCTGAACTATTGGACTTCATTGTTAAGGACTGCATTTTAGAGGAGACTGACTGTAGGGGTTTTTGCTCCATTGTGTGGACTGGAGATGGAGTACAACCATTCAGAGTCGATGCACCATATTTTTCCAGTAATTTAATAATCTGAGAGTGTCCGTTTTTAGCTGCAACTCGCATAGCTGTGCGCCCGAATTGGTCGGCATGGTTTGGATCAGCACCATGCTCCAGTAATATCTGGACAACGTCAATGTGCCCTTCTTGGGCTGCAATGCAGAGTCCAGTAGCACCTTGATTACATGTATGGTCAACCAGAGCTCCATGCTCAATGAGAAGCTGCACTACCTTCACATGACCTTGCCATGCAGCAGACTGCAAAGCAGACCTCTTCTCGTTATCTGCAGCATTCACATCAGCATGGTAGGTTATCAGCACCTGTACCATCTCCAAATGGCCCTGCCAGCAGGAAACATGGAGTGCTGTTCTTCCTTCAGCATCACTTGCTTCTACGTTTGCACCATTTTCTAAAAAATACTCAGCCATTGTAAGCTGGTTTTCTAACGCTAAGATATAAAGTGTTGGCCGGCCATCAGCATCTTTGTAGTTCACATCTGCCCCATGGCTGAGCAGTAGTTCAACTATATCTCTGTGACCTTCTAAGGCAGCAACCCGGAGAGCATTTCTCCCATCATAGCCTCTCTGATCAATGTTGGATTTGTTTTCCAGTAACATCTGCACACAATCATAGTGACCTTCTTGCGCAGCCAATATGAAAGGTATCCGTCCATCATTATCGATCTCATTTGTTCTAGCACCTTGTTCTATAAGAGCTTCACAGATCAACCTGTGACCTTCAAAAGCTGCCATATGCAAAGGTGTCCAGCCTGCATCGTCCCTGTGATTTTCATCTAGCCCCCTGTCCAGCAGAGTCCGTACTACTTCAACATTGCCCTGTGCAGATGCTATGCTCAGGACTGTTCTACCTTCACTATCAATGCTATCAACAGCCGCCCCCCAAAATAAGAGAGTATTTACAACCGAAGCATGGCCCATGGAGGCTGCTGCCAGAAGCGGTGTGCGACCGTTGTTGTCTGTGTGATCAACATCAGCTCCTCCTTCCAGAAGCAGATCAACAACATCCACGTGTCCTTCATAAGCAGCCACCAGCAGTGGGGTCATGCCGTCTTTGTCACAATGGTCAACCTCAGCACCACGGTCAATGAGCAGACTAACCACTGAGGCGTGTCCCTTACTGGCTGGCACACACAGTGCAGCCACAGACAGTGCAGTTCTTCCATCCACGTCCTCGTGGTTCACCTCTGCACCATGATCCAGCAGGTGCTCCACGATCTCTTTATGCCCCATGTACGCCGCTGCAATCAAAGCCGTCCTGCCCTCATTATCAGCTTTATTGACTTCAGCACCATGTTGAAGCAGGTTCAGCACAATATCTTCATGGCCCCCCCAAGCTGCTGCTCTCAGTGCCGTTCGACTATCTGCATCTGCACAGTCTACTTTGACTCCGGCATAAAGGAGTGCAGACACCACCTCTGTGTGCCCTCCCCACGCTGCAGATCGCAAGGCCGTCCAGCCATCATGATCCGTGTGATTGACATTAGCCCCACACCCGATCAGACAATTGACAACCTTGGTGTGTCCCTGCCGGGAAGCCAAAGTAAGTGCTGTTTGCCCATGGGTATCTTCTATCTCTAAATCTGCTCCCCTAGAAACCAGCAGGTTGACGACATCGAGGTTTCCGCTGTACGCCGCGTTGGCCAAGAGCGTTCTCCCATTGGAATCGCACTGGTTTACTGATGCTCCGTTGTCTAACAAAGTGCGAATGGAGTCCTCTCTCTCCAGAGCCTGCCGGACGATGCAAGACGTGCGGTCATCCTCGCTGTTGACGTGAGCACCAGCTTTTACCAGCAGCTGTAACACTTCTTGTTCTTTAGGAATTAAGGTTGACAGGGAGTCTTTGACAGGCGTGCCATTCCATATCATCCATAAAGCTAGCTCTGAGGTCTCTAACTGTAAATTTGAATTAATTAGATGCAAAGCAAACTCTTGAGCTTCTAATGGGGTTAAATCCTTTGCTCGGCAGGTGTAGCTCATTGCCAGCATTCTGTGTCCCTCTGCTGCATTACACAAGTATTTCTGTGTACAGTGCTTTACATCCAGCAGCCATTCTGCAAAACTGTAATGAAACAAGATTTTTGTATTTCCAAGGCCATCCATAAGGACTTTTGAAAGGACATCCAATTTGCGTTGAAAGTCTTCCATCGTCAGCATCATGTTTTTGGTCCATACTGCATGATACAATTCCGTGGTGGTTAAGGGCCTACAGGCTGCAAGAATCACATTAAGAATAGGCTGGACCTTTGCAAACTGTTTTCTCACAAAAAGTCTCTGACAGAGCCAAAGGTATAGGCCGTTTAACGTCCCTGGAATATCACGGATCTCTCGCAACATAATAAAATTCTCCACAACTCCATCCAGGACACGTTCCAGATACAAAAAGCAACCGCTGCTTTTGATGTGAAGCTGGTTCAGCATCTCTGCTGTTTCTTTTGTGAGATGTTGTCTCAGGGCTTCTTCCTGGTCTAAACGATGCAGAATATATTGCTGCACATCTTTCACAATGTAAGCCTTTCGGAGGTCATCCAGACTTATTTTTCGAAAACCTGTTAAGAGGGAAGAAAGTTATAATTATTCCTGATCCAGTTCTGCTTAACTCAATGTTAAAAAAAAAGTTAAAAGAAGACAGACATTTCTGGGTGGGGAACATCCACCATACAATAGTCTTCCTGTAAACATAGTGAATTAAAATTAATTATAATACCAGAAAACTTTGATAATAGATGCACTTTTATCATCATCTACTATAAGAAGAACTATGTGCTATTAACACAGAAAATACTGAATATAACTTTGAACTAGGTATTGTGCATCTACCTTGGATGATATGCACACCTAAGCAAAATCATCAGAACTGCAACCAAAATAAGATTATTAAGTATTATTATATTATTAAAGGAATAATTCCTTCTCCATTGTGGTTAACAATGGAATTCCAAATAATTTTCAGCTATTTCTATTAAGGCAATTATTATGTTAATTTAATTACAGAAGACATCAATCCTGCATATGCATGGTGCAATGTATATAAAACACTAACTTGACCACTACAGTTTCTTTTAAAAGCTTTTATGATACAGGTGAGACACAAAAATAGTTTTAAATACCTTTAGACCTCTGTGCACGAAAAATTACCTACTTTTTTCAAGTGAGAACTGAGTTCTAGACAAACACCCTAGTTCTTTGGTAGGTGACTCACTGTATAAGGAAACAGGTTTTCTCACAGTTGTATGATCTCATTGTTTTTCCAATATGTTTACTCTTTGGAGGAAAAAGGGAAATTATTTCATACATGCAGACTGTGCCTGTTTCCCTCCTCTCTCAAAGCAAAGGACACTATTCTTAGAAGCACGTGCAAAGAATTCCCTATGGCCACCTCAGTGGCTGTAAGATGCTCGGGAATGAGGTGGAATGAAGACACAGCTGTATGGATACATGGCTATCTCTGCTGCTTCAAACATTTGCTTTGGTAGGGCCAAGGTAAGCATCTGATGAAGACCTACCCTCCTTGATTAATGACACATTATGTTGTTTGACTGCTGCTTTTCCAGAAGCTATGGGAAAACCACAGAGGTCACAGACACACCAACTCCAACTGTGTTTCAGGCCAGAACTGTGCCTCACTTCTCCAGGGACAGGCTATAATCCCTTCCTCCAGAGCAGTACACTGCACACATTTTCTCAGTCTCAGCTCAGCTAGTCAGGAAAAAACCCCAATTTTGCTTTTCAAACCAAAGCAGTTACTAAGCTCTAAATTGTATTGAAGGAAAAGCAACCATAGATCAATGTATTCAATTCAATTTTGGCCTCAAATCATTTTAAGTGAGCCTCCGAAGAAGGCTGCTTCTAGATCTATGTTTTTATTGTATTTAAACACTCTGTAGATCAAACTGCTCACTCTGTGAGCTTGTTCTGACAGCAAATTCAGGCTGATAACAGAGCTGTGCTTTTTGTTTCCCAGTGGCTTCAGTAGAAGTTCTGAATGTCCTATTAAGTTCACTCCGTTAATTGTTTAGTCTACATGAGCACTGTGCAAACACAACAGATCAGAACTGAGAGGCAAACTATGGAAGTGTTACTAAACTATTTCTGCTTCCCTTATTAATTATGGAAGCATTACAAACCGAGCAGGACTAAATCAATAGAATACCTAAAACAAAATCATGCTTCTCTACAAAATAAAATCACTGGATAAGATCTGCACAGTCCGTTCAGAGGCTAAGACTATACAAATAAGATGGACTACTTGAAGATTTTTAAGTGAGAGGGCCAGGAGGAAGAAAACAATTATTTTGGGGGGGATCTTCCTCCATTCCAGAGGCTTTTTTTTTTTTTTTGGCTGTCAAAAAACCCCACAGAACCATCTTTGTCCATCATAACTTGCCACAAATTCAAGTAATGTCCTAACCTGACCCGCAGAATGGCAGAATTCATTGATTTACTATGCATTTTAATAAAATATTCTCTATGTGACTTTGAAAAGTCCTTAATTCTTGCACATAACCCAAATAAGAAACTTTGCTGAGTAAGAACAGACAGCGCCCTGCGATTCTGCAGATTCCAAGCTTTCGCTTGAAGTGAAAGGCTGTTTCTAGGTCAGGATCCTTCAAAAGATACAGAAGTGAAAAAATAACATTAAAAACAGGGCATTGCTTGGTTCTTGGATTAACAGTCACATGTATACACAGAGCTGTAATTAGAGACAAATGTCCCTTTACTTGGCTCATGTGCTCAGGGAACATCCCTGTTTTGCTCAGTCTGGAGCAAATACAACCACCACGTTCTCTCACCTTCCTTTGTACTGCTCTGCTTCTCCAAGTACTGATTTGAACCCATCACTTGGCTGAACAACAACAGGCAGAGAGCTCTGCAAACCCATTCTCTACGTGTTTAGTCATAAGTGACCCTGCTCACAAAATCCCCAACCTCTCCCATGCCCACATCCTTCCTTCCAATATATACCTGCAAACGCAAGCTATTTATATTTCTATATTACTCAGATATTTTTTTCAGTAGTTTCATTTCACCACAACGAGAAAACTCCCGATGCACTTGCACAACAGCAATGCTGCGATTTCAGCTGCTGTTCAGTGTTGCCTGACTAATGACTACACTTCACCTCCCCTGACTCCCAGCCTCCACAGGAAAACGTGCAGTGATAATGATTAAGCGCCTCACTCCCTGTATGTGTGCTTCAAAAGCAAAAGACTCTTTCTCATCTTGCAAGTGTTTTTTGAAAAACATTGATTTTACATCCCAAAATGGGTGGAAAGTGAACAAAATCTTTTTGGGTGTGATATATAAACCCAAGCCCTCCAAATAAAAAAAGTGAAAAAGAAGAGTTTGTGTGTTTGTTTTCTTGCGGTTTTGTTTTTGTTTGGGTTTTTTTTGTTTTGTTTTGTTTTGGGGTTATTTTTGTTTGTTTCTTGGTTGGTTTGGGTTTTTTTCTCCTTAAGTAAGGTTGTTTCACTGTCCTGAGAAACTGTGAATGCTCCATTCCTGGAAGTGTTCATGCTAGGCTGGATGGAAGAATTCTGAGCAACCTGGTCTAGTGGAAGGTGTCCTAGTCTATGCCGGGGGGTTGGAACTGGATGGCCTCTTCCAAACCATTCTACGAAGCTCTGATTACTTTGCTCCATATTAGAACCAAAAGTATTACCCCGGTTTGTAGCTGAGACATATCAAATATCAAAGCACTTCACACAAGTAAATAAATTTCAGAAGACTTCAGAATAGTTTTAAACAATGTGAGTGGCTGTATGTTCATGAAAGCTAAATACTGGTTTTTTTCTCTACAGTAATTCCATACATTTTTTGTTAGTGAGATCCTATATTTTGTACCTGAAAATAAGTTTGGATAGCAAGAAGCATAGTACATTCATATAGACCTTCACACACCCCAGGGATGAAATACTCTTTAAGTGTTGGGATTAACAAACTGCCATTGTAACAGACTTTTGGACAGAAAGAGGTTGTTAATTTTAACCACTGCACCATGCCATACTGTAATAAGCAAATAATTCCAAAAAAGGCCAGATAGATAGACCTATATTCTTTATAAGTCTTAAATTCTTGTTGCTAGCTTCAAGAAGGAAAACAAAGCCGTGTTTTTTTGCCCCAAAGGTCTGCCTAAATGAGGTCATTTTACATTTCCAGACAAAGATCCTGCAAACTTGCTTTTCAACCCTACCCCATACAATAAGTCACTTTCATGGACAAGAAACACCAAAACATTAAGAGAAAGCTCATTTTGTTTCAGATGCATTCCCATGAACTACTTAAGCCCAGCAAAACAGGAGTTGCAGTAGACAGAACTTGCAGTCCCACGACCCTACTTCTTGCATTGTTAAAATTTTTCATACAACACATCACTTCCAACCCAATGAGAGCTCCAATATGAATTGTCCTGATTTATTACATTTCTGGCAGCTCTGTAAACAAATCAGTTCCAAATGTATTTCTTGGCAAAATCTAGGGTCATTCAAAGAGATTTAAAAAAGTATCTCAACTATAAATACTTCTATAGTATGTTAACCTTTTCAAACTTTAATAATAAAAAATAAGTTCCAGTAAATGTCTAAAAATATCCTTCTACTTTCATATTTTCAAATGGATTTACATAAGTAAATGACAAAAGTCTTACAGATATTTTAATATAGTTAACTGAATTGCTAACTTTAAAGTAATCTAAATGATGACAAGCATGGCAATGATTTGGCATTAATAATTTACACTGCTGAGCTAAACATTAGGCACTTCCGTAGCCATTCATGCACACCTGCTCAAAAAGAATAACTTATCCAGCAGATTAAAATGCACCTGAAAACTCAGGCAGCACATTTGGCTTCTAGTGCATTGTGCATTACAAATTTCACTGCATCTCCCACTGATGCTATGAGACATTGAGCCTGAAATCTGCTGCTTTCACTGGTCCGTGCCATTGCACAGAAGTTTATTTAATTAGATTTACAGGTAACAGTCCATTTAAAACAATTTAGTCTTCCCTCTAATTACAGGGCAATTAAGTTCCAAATTCACACACAATTTTTTACTAGGAAATATGAAATTCCCTCATATAAAATTTTCAAAGTGGTAATGAAAAGAAAGGAAATAGTAATTAAAAGCTCCCTGTGCATTTCCCAAGCCTTTAAAATATTTTTTTTTCTTTCCAAAACCTAACCCAACAAACTTTTTCAAAGCTATAATATTATAGAAGCAAACTTAACAGCTACATAAATACATAAAAATTATCTTTTATAGTAAAAATCCAACTCCCATAAAGTCTTCAAAGTAATATGAAGTCATCCAAATAATTCCAACCTACAATGAAAAATCAGAGGACAACTTGTATTTTTCATTCTTGAAGCAATCTCTCCTGAAGTAGTCTCATGCCATTTATTTTCTGGAATGGCAGCTAACGAGAAAGGCTCAGCTCCAAATCAGGCAACTGCTTTGATTTGGGCATTCAGCAATATGACTGCCTGAGTAGCTTTAATCATCAAACAGTGGATTTTCTGGGTGCAGAGAAGCTGGGTTGTGATTTTCTTACTGTATTTCTCTGAAGTTTTCACAGTTTT
>VYZS01096595.1:0-34901 GCA_013400695.1 Neodrepanis coruscans
GCGGGCCGGGCCCGCAGGTGCGCAGGGGGCGGCGGCTCAGGCGGGAGCGGCCCCGGGAACGGGCGGGAGCGCGCACGGCTGGGACCGGGAAACACCCCGGGATAACCGGGACAGCCGTGCCCGGGCAGGGGCGGCCGTCGGAGTCGGTGTGCGGTGCCTTTGTCCCGGTCCCGCCCCGGCACCGAGCAGCCGGCGCTGGTCTGTGTTTGACTCGTGTTTGTGCCTCGCGAGGGGCTGTGGCTGCGTGAGTTCCGTGGCTGCCCCGGGGGGGATTTGCCCCTCAGGGCTGTGGGGGCACAAACGCGGATCCCCCCGGTGCTCCGGGTGCGGAGGTGAAGCCGAGGGGAGCGGCGGTGTGCGCAGGAATTGTCGCTTTAGCGACTGATCGCCCCGGCTTTGGTTCTGAGTGGAAAGGAGACAAAGTGTTGACTTGTCCTTGTGCCACTGAACGTTTGGATTTACAGCTGTTACTTGGTGTTCAGAAGTGTGGGGAGAAAACTGCAGGTGCTGCTGCTTTAACCCGTGTGGGAGCTGCACTGAGGGCGCAGGGGCAGCTCCAGGGGCGGCTTGGAGCCACCAGCACAGCGACAGAAGGGGGGGGGGGGGGTTTGGGGGTTTTAGTGTCAGTTTTCTTCGTTTTCTCCACCTGTCCCTTAAGAGTGGGGTCATCAGTTCGGATTGTCTTCCAGGTTTGCAGCCAACTGAGTGTTTGCAGCAGGTGGGTTTGCAGCACTGATGGGAGCCAGAGAGTTGTGGCTGCAGAGAGTCCCCTGTGGAACCTCCTGTGCTTCATACCCCGAGACAAATGCAGAGAGAACATTCACAGCTCTGCTGATCCAAATGTGATCTCACTTCTGAGTGCATGTTTGAAATCCTTTAGTAAGGAGGGACCCACACCTCGAGTGCTGGGAGTGTCACCACCTTAATGAAATATAATAATAAAGGCAGCACTTGCTTCAGGAGCAAAGCAGCAAGAAACTGCTGCAAACCCTGGGTGAGTCAGAAAGGCCAAACAGAAGGAGGGGGGACAATTGCTGAGGGCAGCTCCTTGGAGGGTGTGAGTGGTTGTGTGGCAGCAATTGAGAGGTGCAGGCACTGAGTGACAAACAAGGAGAGTCTGACCCTTCCTTATGAGGAACTGAGTTGCCACCTTCTAGAAATCTTGGTTTTTCATTTTCTGGGTGAGGGAAGCAGGGAAATGTCAGTGGAATAGCTTTAAATCGAGGTCATGAGGGTTTGTACAGTCGTTTAATGTTTCTTTACTAATCAGTTTGTTTAGTGTGGCTTTAAGCATTGCAGGACATTTTTAATCAGTTTGTGGTTGTAATCAGGTCAGGAGAAATCTGGATTTGTTGTTAAAGGAAAAATGATCCTACAGATCAGTAAGTGTAATTTGTTTCTTTTTAGCCATGTAAAAAATTGTATCTCTGGGTTAATTAGCAGCATGATTGCATTCAAACTGAGTCCTCACTGCTGTTCTGTGCTCCTTGATTCTTTGCATTTAAAAATACCATTGTTTCTTGTTTTGGTTAACACTGATTTTCTTAACATCCTCATTGATAAGTTTACTTGTTTCTGCCAATCTTCAGAGCCAAGACAGCCAAGAGCCTCGACAGGTTTGGACTCGTATGTCAGCAGAATGGTTTGTCATGTTCCATTACTGGGGATTCCTTGTTGCTGGTGATGGGTGAGCCCAAAACAACACAGCTTTACTTGCACATCACAGGGTGAGTTCTCTGGAAACCCCTTCTTATGCAGGTACCTTTAAAGCTTTCAGGTTGGGTTCTTTGGGTTTTCTTCTTTTTAAATGGGTTGTGGTTTAGATCTGACCATCTGGGGTTTTTTCCTCAAAATATGCACTTATTCATTATCTCTTTTAGAATTTAAAAATATGGCAGGTTTCTTACATTTTGGAGAGAACTGGTGTAATTGTAAATGATAGATCAGGTGAGAGGTTGGTCCTGCTGGAGCAGGACATTGGACTACATGGGATCCTTTCCAGCCTCAGGTGCTGTATGAGGAATTGTTCCATAAACAGTTTTGTATGGGGGCGGGGAAGTAAAATAGAAACAAACCATAAACCCTCTGCTCTTTTACTTTTTATTCTGCATAATACCTCAACGTGGTGCTGAGTTAAAGGATGTGTTGCGGTTTGGGGAATTACAGGAGCATTGAATGAGCATCTTCTGTTCTGTTCCTGCAGCTCCTCTCTAGCCCCCTGTCCTGAAGACAAGAGGTTCTGGCTGATCAGGAGTCCCTGTTAGCAATTCGAGTTGGCTGGAGAATGGAAGGTGTTGACTTTAAGGAAGAATGGCAAGATGAAGATTTTCCAAGGTTTGGAATTTTATTTTAAAGTAATTCAGATCAGACACATAACATGCACAATAAGGCACCTCCCTGTATTCCTGGTGTTCTCTTCCTGATTATTGCCAATACTCAGTAATAATCTTGAAGTGATTCCCATCAATACAGTGTCTTAGAAAGGTTTTTTGCTGTGTTTCCTTATGTCTGGAAAGGGATGTTCCTGTGTAAGTGAAGTAATAAACACAGAATTGACACTGTTGAAGTTTCCAGTGTTATTGAAGTGAAAATTTCTGGGCTTGGTTTTGTTTGTTTTCTGTGATAATATTTTGCAACTGCACTGTTTGCATGTTATTAACCAGTGTCTCAAGGCCCAAATATTTCATTAAGCAACATTTCTGAGCAAAGTCTTTCAACTGTTAATGCTCTACTGGTGCTTCAAAGAAACTGAAGCAGCTGACTTTAGAGGCTTTCTGTGACATGACTGAATGACTTCTGTAATTAATTTAATGTCAAATTCTGTCAAACAAGGATGTGACAAGTTTTCTTAAGGATGACACACTAGTAAAAATCAGTGTTTTGTCATTTGTCACATGAACAGATGGTTCTTGGATGCTGTAAGGAATTTTCTGCTACTCTGGTGCTTTGTTTACTGAAAACTGGAACTCAGGCTACAAGTAAATTTAGTTCAGCACTATCCCCCAGTGGGGTTTTTTAGCAGCATGCAAGTCTAAACATTTGGCATTAAAAAAAATGTAAAAGAAGTTTGTAACAATAATTTCTGCTCTGTGTTCTAGGCCCCTGCCAGAGGATGATCCTGCTGAGTCTGAGACATTGGCTGCAGCTGGAGCAGACACTGAAGCTGGTAAGAACATTCCATTCCACTCCAGCTGACTGCTCCCCACTGAGGTGGCTCTTTAAAGCTCCATTTTACTTCAGGGTGTTTTATGGTGTGGGAGGTTTTTTTGGGATGGGGGGGATTATTTGTTTTTGTGGATGTTTTTTTCTTTTTTTGAGTCAGGCTTCCGGAAACATTTTGGAAAACATATTGTAATGTTACATATGAGGAAACATATTGTAAATGACCCTTTTGTATGTGAAGGGTATTATAAACATCTTGTCTAGAAAGAAAAGGGCTTGGGCACAAAAATATGAGACTCTTCATCCTGCCTGTGAGCAGAGCTATCCAGGTAATGCTGGACAAAAGATACATGGTTTGAATTATTGACACTAGCATCCAATATATTATAAAAAAGGACTGTGCAGTTCTGTGTTATAAATTTGCTTATCTAAAGCCAGATTTGGAAATAACTTGCCTTTTTTTAGATACAGAAGTTAATGGAACCAAGGTGAGGAAGAAACTGGAGGCACCAGATATCAGTTTAACTTTGGATCGCAGTGAGGAATCTGCTCTGTCTGATGACCTGGATGAGAGTGGAGAGATTGATTTGGATGATTTAGATACTCCTTCAGAAAACAGCAATGAGTTTGAATGGGAAGGTAAGTGTTTCAGTCCTTTGGTCTGATGCTTTAAAATATTTTAAAATATTAAAATGTTTTGTGCAGGTTGAAGTAGGAAATACCTATGACTGAGTATTACAGGAGGAAAATGTAAAGGGGGTGATTAGATTAGAATTTCTAATCTAATTTCATTAGATTAGAAGTGTAAAGGGAGTGATTAGATTAGAAGTAACTGCAGTGAATTTTTAAAGAGCAAATCGGACCTCATGTGATTAGTAGGAGGCAACATAATAATTGGTGTAACTCCAGATAAACTGCATGGAATGTCATGTATATGTGTGAGACTTGATGGTACAGAAAATCCTCTGTTGCAATGTGTTTTTAAGAACCACCCTGTGGAAAAAAGTACCAAAGGTGTTTTACGCGTGTTAGAGATGAGTTTGGAATGGAGGGAACGTACAAAGGGACATAGATTAACTACTCAGAAACTGATGGATTGCAATTTAAGGAGGACTGAAGGGTATCTTTAAAAATATTGAGTAACATCTGATCTCAGTCATCTTCCTGTGGTGAGAATGGCAAAAGCCTTGGAGTTGGCAGCTTTGCAGATTGACTGAAAGCACTAAAAGAGTCTCAATTTGGTATCAAGGAATTCTGCAATTACTTGATAGCAAGTTAACTGTAGCCACACTAGTAATGATCCTAAAGCATCTATTAATTTCTTAAAATTATAGCCAAACCTGGAGATTCTAACAAATTTCATTTAAGGGAAACATTTTGTTTGGAGTTAAGGCACAAATTTTAAACTTGGATTTTAATTATGTTTTAAGGCCCCTTTATGTAAGTGAGGAACTCTTGTGTTGGTCAGTGTTGGAGTCTCTAACATCTGTAACCTTCATGGCTTAGAGAATGTCTGTAATAAATAAACATGTGCACTCAGTTACTTTTTTATTCTGAACAAAACAATTTTAATTTCTGAGTAAAGTTCACTTTTCACTGCTAAGTTTCTTCATTCCAAAATAAATGGAGAAAAAAACACTCTTTACAAGAAGGGGGTGGTTTTGGCTTTTTAAATAGCTAAAGACATATTGCAGGTGAAGTTTTGGTAACCAAGACTGGTGTGTTCACCTGTGTAACAGGATTTTCATTGTTTTAATGAGAAGAATTGCTCTTTAGGGTTAGTTCTGCAGTGATGAGAGGGAAATGTTCCAGATATTTCTGTCTTGTTTTTAAAAGTGGCTGAAAAGGGTTTCTGTCTCTTCTTCCTTTAATGCTGCTGCCTTCATTTCCTGGAAGGATAGTTTCAATTAACAGCTTTGTCTTGGGAACAGACAACTAACTTGCAGTAGGTTTTTCTCACTTTGGGTAAGGTCTATGCAACAAAGTCAAGAATCATCATTTAATTGGTGCAAATTGTCTTACAGATTGCTCTCAGCATAAATTCCATATATATTGATTACACACATGTGAATTAGATTTAATTTCCAATAGATCTGCCTGCATGTCTGCTTGCAAGGTACCATCAATGTTTGAAATCATGCTTGTCTGTAAATCTGTGATCAAGCAACCTCTGTAATTCTCATTGCAGTTAACCACTTTGTCTGTTTTGGTGAGACTCATTGAGGTCTGTGTTGTGGAAGCCTACAATTAATTAGGCTTCCTGCATGAGTGGAAATTTTTCACATACTTTTAACACAGAAAATTACAGCCAGCTGGTAACTACCAACATGAGTGTGTTGGTAAAATATCCATTGTATCAGCTGGTCTGCCTGAGTGGCTAAAGAACACCAAAATAGATCAGATAGCAAAGTGGTTAAGCTGTGCTGTAGCTGATTGCCAACATACAGAGTATTCATAATGGATCTTGAACATGTTTTACCTTTGGCAGATGATCTTCCAAAACCCAAAACTACTGATGTAATTAGGAAAGGGTCACTTACTGAATACACTGTGGCAGAGGAGAAGGAGGATGGGCGGCGCTGGCGAATGTTCAGGATCGGAGAGCAGGACCACAGGGTGGACATGAAGGCAATTGAACCATATAAAAAAGTTATCAGCCATGGTGGTAAGGACTGGGGGTGTGCTGAGGGCAACTGCTGGGTGCTGTAAGCTCAGTTGGGGTGGCACAGGAGGAGCTTTGGGCATAAAGACTTGTGGTGATTCATTTGTCGCAGTGTTAAGACATCGTTGATTTAATAATTTTTTCTCTATTAAACTAAATGTGGAACTAAAATGCACATAGGTAATGAAATGTGCTTAATCTGTTCCACAGTGTCAGTGCTACCAGTATAATTTTTTAGTTTTAAGAGTGTTGAAAGCATTAACTATAGATCTGCTGAGGCAGAAATCAGTTCCTGACTCTTCTCAATAGTCTGTGAAATTGAGGTTGGAAGAACAGTTGACTTAACTTTAATAACATAAAATATTATTAAATATACTGGGAATCTATACCTAGATGTTGTTTGCAGGTACAGTGTTTGATTGACGTCAGCTTCAGCTATTGCTTTAGAAATAGATAGGGTTGAAATCTTGAGATTTTCTGTAACTGTATGAATCTGTCCATAGAGAGGTTTGGAAATATCTTTGGGGAAAATAGTGAAAAAGCCTACTGATTGTGCTTAAATGTAATGTGTAGTTACCTTTGTCACTACTGCTGCTTTTTTCTTTGTTTTCAGGCTATTATGGTGATGGGTTAAATGCCATTGTTGTGTTTGCTGTTTGCTTTATGCCTGAGAGCAGCCAGCCCAACTACAGATACCTAATGGACAATCTATTTAAGTAAGTCATCATCTGCCTCTGAACAGTCTTAATTCCACCTTGTGAAACTTGGCATTCTGATGTAAGGAGAGGTACTACTCTCTCTTTTTAATGCAGCTTTTTATATTTCAGATGAGGCAAAGGTACCAAAGAGGGGAAGGAGAGAAATTGATGTTGTTCAATGTTATTGCCTGGGTTTTGTTATTTTTAATATATTTGAGCACTACTAAATGTTACTTTCAAGTGAAGAGTGGCTATTAAAGTTTTCTTTTCTTGTCTCTACAGGTATGTCATTGGCACTTTAGAGCTGTTGGTAGCAGAGAACTACATGATAGTTTACCTGAATGGTGCAACAACACGGAGGAAAATGCCAAGTTTGGGCTGGCTTAGGAAATGTTACCAGCAAATTGACAGAAGGTAAGAAGCTGTACTGTGTCTTCTCACAATATTCACATGCTCAGTCATAGACATATGGAGGAGAAACTGCTCTTTAATGTGGTGGCTGGTTTCTGTTCAAGATTTGATTAAGGAAATTGTTTGGTCTATTGGAAACCTCTTCCTAAGCTCAGCAGTGTGGGATAATGCTACAGACATGCCTGGAGGGTGGTGTGTGGTTTGGTTGGGTCTTTGGTTTTTTTATGAAAGAAGGATTGGGATTGGTTTTTGTTTGTTATTGTTGATAGAGATTTTTTTTTTTTTAGTGAAAATAGTAATCTTAAAATACTCTAAGAATACTCTTCTATATTGTAGAATATTCTTAAAACTTAATTTATTAAGACAAGGTTAATAACCACTTTGGTTGTTGTGTAAAGGGATTCAAAGAAACTGTTCCTTGGAATGTTATTTCTTTGACATTGTTGCCACATTGCTACTGTATCTTAAATTTTTAGTGTTTTTTCTTCTGGCAGATGTTGGTTTCCAGTAATGGGATGGCAGGTTATGTGACATTTGTGCTTGCAAAAACACATCTGTTATATATTCAAAAACCCTTTTGTTGTCATGCTGCTTTTTCCCTCTGGTAACTATGTCTGCTGTTTAAATTCTTCAGGTTAAGGAAAAATCTGAAGTCACTGATCATAGTTCATCCTTCTTGGTTCATCAGAACACTCCTGGCCATCACAAAACCTTTTATTAGGTAATAGTGTGGAAGCTTTTCCTGACAGCTGTTTACTCTGAGATTGAAAAACTATTTTAATATTGACCCAATGAGAAGTGTTTAAGTTGTAATTGTACCCTGCATTTGTTCTTCCACAGCTCAAAATTCAGCCAAAAAATTAGGTATGTCTTTACCCTGGCAGAACTAGCTGAACTCGTCCCCATGGAGTACGTTGGCATCCCAGAATGCATAAAACAGTACGTTTTGTTACTCAACATGTTCTGCATTGATCATGTTTTAGAGCTGGTGTATGTTGTGTTTGCTTTGAATGTAACACTGGGCACTTAATAACTTCAACTCAGATCAGTGCTGTTTCTAGGAGGGCTGTCCATGTTTGCCAACTGCAGTTTGGTATGGGGGAGCATGGATAGTCAAAATGTCCATGTACAGGGATTTTCACAGGTGCTGCTTTGTGAAATCACTGAGTTAGGATGAGCAAATTCAGTCTTATAAAGACAAGGCCTCCTTCCACTTCTACACCTTGTTGTCTGTACTAAAGTGGCTTCTGAGTGAGAGATTCTGGGCATGTTGATATTGAAGTTATTTTTAACACCTTCAGTGTGCTTATTAAAATGTGGAACAAAATAAGTGCTGAAGTATCACTTGGGTTAGGTTTTCATTTCATAGAACAGCAATGATGGGAAAGTGCTGCGTCCCTGCCCATTACAGTTCTAAACAACTTGGGTAAATAAGTGAGGGCAGCATTTCATGTATTTTTTTCCCTCCCTTCCAAATATAAATATCCATTTTAACATCAGCACAATTCTGCTCTCAAATACCGTGATGATACTTTTGTCAGTAGCATTTGTGGGTGTAGAAATAGAGTAAAAACTATAAGTTTGGGTCTTAAGCCAGATAAAAACACAACAACTACCACTAACAATGTTGATAAGTTGATCAGCCCATTAAGAAGGTATAAGATAAAAAAGCTGTGGTGTGTGCTCTGTAATATGTGCTCACAGACTGGGAGAGGTGGCCTGGTCTCTCTGTGTGGGCAGGACACATCCATGTTGGACAAATCCACGTGCCCCTGATCAAATGGCTGCTTAGTGCAGTAAACATCCAGTTGGGATCAGTCCAAACTTTGATTCTGTAAAACAGAGAAAATAGTTGTCTTGAGGTGCAGATGAAAGGCAGCACTGAACTGAAGTAGCCTTGTGCTGTCTTCAGAATGTTTTTTACTGTGGGTTTTTTTAAGGGTGTGTTATGAATACTCAGATTGTCATTCCAAGTCTTGAAAGACTCCTTTCTGTATTGATGGACCTTTAGTTGTTCTGCAAAGGCTGAACTTGATTAAACTTATGGAGCTAATTCTAAGATTTCTGTGCAGGATGGTCTGGCTTTAAAGTCTGTATTCATAACAGTTTGAATTTTAGTGATGAATGTTAATACTGTACAAATGGTTGTATTGAATTCATATGTCATAGTAACTAAATCTTAATGCTTCTTGTTTAATCCTTATAAATGTTAGAGGTATTTTCTTCTTAATTTTATCAGTTTCAAAACTTGATAGGTTTCTACAAACTGTATTTTCAGTAATATTAGTTTGCAGCTTCTGTTGATTTTGGCCTTCATGTGTTATATTTACTGAACTAAAACTTTTCCTCACCAAGGTATGAAGAAGAAAAGTTTAGAAAGAAACAGAAAAGGTATATTTATATTTTGATTAGGGTTGCATCTAGATAAGACAATTTGCACTGCAACTAACTTCCAGTTGATTGGCTTGCATAAAGGAATAAGCATTTGTAAATATAAACATGCACTAGTGCCTGAGTTTTTGTGCTTAAAAGTAACTAAACTGTACTTGCAGACAATATCTCATCTAAAAACTCAGCCTGGGTGTTCACACAGATACTTGTGAATAGTTTCTGTTACACTGTTATGTGAGGTGCTCTCTTTTAAGGGGATACTGGGGTTCTCATGGAACTGAGTCTTCAAGAGGCAAGAGTAGTGCTTCTGTATAAGTCTTTTAAATCAAACTTTATTGTTTCTAACAATAACTGATATCTGAAGATTAGTTTTATATAGGTGCTAAGCTGTCTATGCATTAGCAGAGATGCAACTCTGTAAGAAATTCTAATACAGACTCTTTTATTTTTGGTATTCACTACTTTTTAGTTATTAACTTGTACATTTGCAATCTAAATTAGTATTTTAGTGCTGTTTGTATTTGCAGTGCCTATGTTCCTTGCTAATAAACATTGAATTTCCATTTGGTTAATTTTTCAGTCTCCTGCTAACTATTCAAGCTATTCCAGCAGCTGATGGAATTTTTTGAATGGATATGTTATTTTTTTTCACTCACTAACAAATGTACTGAAAGATTTTGCTACTAACTTTGTTTTTAAATTACTTTTTGTGTGTGTGCATAACTATTCAGGGAGGCTTATTGTCTAAATTAGATAGAGGAGCACAGAGTAAAAGGAATTTAAATTATTTCTGAAAGCTGGCATATAAACCTAGTGATGTGTTGAAGGTTCTTTAGGAATTATCCCAATTAAATGATAATTTTGCAGTATGTAACCTTAAGTACTAAGCCTGTAAAATCTAAGAAACCCTTTCAGTGCACATCAAACAATAGTTCAGCTTGATTTTGTTGTAGAATTTGCCCCAATACTACTGCAAGGCCCATTGTATTCAGGATGCAATCCTGAGACAGTAATGTAGAAATGTTTTTGCTCCCAGACCTCAGAGCTCCAAACCTGTTGGATCCTTGTGCTTGGTTCAGTTTTTAGAGCTGCAAGAAGGAGGGGGGGTGGGGAAGAAAGAACTTGCCTTCCTTTTTTATGGGTTCATGGCCTAAAGGAGCTGTCATTGTTTCTATCACTTTGAAGAACTGGCTGGTTATAGTTTGAGAAGCAGGTTAGAGAAGTTGTTAAAGGATAAACTTGGTCTTAGTCTCACTTTGGAACTGCTGTTGGTTTTAAAATTTACCTCCATGCACAGCTGATTTTCCATAAGATAGAATTTAGACTGTAGCTTGTTCTTACTGTAAAGAGGAAGAATGTTTTGTGCAGGGCTCTCAGTCATCCCCTGGTTTCTGCAGAGCACCAATTTGTTTGCTGGTCCCAAGACAGATGATAAAAAGTAAGAGACACAGCAAAACACCCTGTTATCAGCGTGGGAGTGAATTTTTGCTGCGTAATTCCAAGTGCCTTAGAACTTGATAGAAAAGGTATTGCAGTTAAGGAGCTGCTTCACTTTTCTTGATTCAAGTAGTACTGTTACCTTCTTGGCTTAGTTACTATCATGTTGAAGGTAATTCAGTGCTGTTTCTGCAGTGTATGAACTCATCCAAGTGGTAGTGCTTGCCAGTATTGTTGTGTTCCTGTAAGCTTCTACTCCTGCTTGCATTTGGTAATAAAAGCTCAGGACCTGCTTTTTTCTTCTGTAGCCAAACTTCACTTGCACTTTTCAAATGCTTCCTCTCACATGCTACAGTTATTTAAATGTTTCTTAACAATTTTAATTTCAATTAATTTCTAGGGGGAGGTAGGAAAATAGATTTTTTTAAAAAATCAACAAAACATTGTTGTGACTACATTAAGTAAAAACCTTAATTTAATATTTCATTACTAAAACTTCTTTCATGTGGAAGCTTTGTGTTTTCCTGTTAAGATTAACAGTTTTTTTCTTAATATATGAACTATCAAACTATGTTAACATAATTTTAATGTTACTGCTTTCTTTGCTGAGCAGAGTTGACCAAGAGCTGAATGGAAAACAAGAGCAGAAAAGTGAACAGTAAGTTTGGAGTCTGAACAAGACTGAAGAATATGCAGATGGAATGATGCTGTTCACACTCCATTTAAAATGCATTCTCTTGTGTGTATATTTTATATACTCTGTTGCAAAAGGTGCTTTGGACTAGCACAATGAACTGCTTCCTGCTGTATTGGTTTGTCCTGACTTTAAAGCTGTTTATGTAATCCTTTTATACTGCTAAATGTCAAAGAACCCTCTGTTTTCAGAGGATGTTCTTGCAATTGTTTATCTAAATGATGCATGTTCTTCAGTTAAATATTTATATACCTAAATGTTAAAGGAAAGAGATAATATATATATTTTTATGACTGAGCAATATATTGTGTATGCCTGCTGAAGGAGTTTATTTGCAGGTAGACAAGGCTATAAGTTACTTGTTGTTATTGTATAAATTTGTTTTGCTGTAAATGGTCAAGTGCATTTCTTCATTGTTCAGAAATTTGTTTGGATATTAACAATCACATAAAGTCTTTCACAAGTGTAGAGACCCTTATTTTTGTTCACATACCTGATACAACCTCACTGGAGTGAGCTGTGACTTCGGGATCTTTCAGTCCATTGTTCAGGATGTAGAACTGCAGTTCTGTGAACATCAGGCTCTTGGCCAAAGGGTTTAAGCCTGAGCCACAATAAAAGCTGACCTTATTAAAGGACCTTTCTCAGTGGGAGTTGTGAATTTATGTTCAGTACATCAGGACTGTCTCATAAGTTCATTGCAGTTCTTCCTTGGCACCTTGGTTGTCAGTAGGAGAAACTCTGCTCATTCTCAGTAGAACTTGGGAGCTACAGAGTTATTCCAGCCATAACACCAGTTTTTTGGTGGAACTATGGGAGTCTTATGCTACCTGTGTCATCCTTGTAAATGAAACAGCTGTTTCTCAAGCTTACTTTGGCACATGATACCAGCACTACTTTACCTCTAAAAAAAGTGTTTTAAAGGTGGGGGGTCTTTTCCCCTCTCCATAATCACAGTAAACCTGTGTCTGTAAGAGATGTTCTGAGACACATCACTGTTGTTGATAGGTTTACTGAGGCAGTAATAATGCACTGGTTGTTTTGTTCTAAAAGTTTGTAATGTCTCTTGATAAACATTGCAATTTCCCAGTAAGGACAGGTGCGTGCAAATAAATTCATTCAGGAGTTGAGCAATATAATGTTGTAGCAAATATATTAAATCTTTGCTTTTGATGTTTATTGTGCTCACAATTTTGTCTTAATGCCAAAAAATATCACTNTTTCTCAAGCTTACTTTGGCACATGATACCAGCACTACTTTACCTCTAAAAAAAGTGTTTTAAAGGTGGGGGGTCTTTTCCCCTCTCCATAATCACAGTAAACCTGTGTCTGTAAGAGATGTTCTGAGACACATCACTGTTGATAGGTTTACTGAGGCAGTAATAATGCACTGGTTGTTTTGTTCTAAAAGTTTGTAATGTCTCTTGATAAACATTGCAATTTCCCAGTAAGGACAGGTGCGTGCAAATAAATTCATTCAGGAGTTGAGCAATATAATGTTGTAGCAAATATATTAAATCTTTGCTTTTGATGTTTATTGTGCTCACAATTTTGTCTTAATGCCAAAAAATATCACTTCTTAATTATATTTTAAGTTAGTGTTACTCAGTTTTCGTACTAAAAAAAATAAGGTTGTGTTCAACCACATTTATGCCTGATAGTGATAAACAGCAGTTGAGAGAGAGAGTTCCATGGTCAAGACTTGCCAATTAACAATTAATCTACTGTCTCTAATGACACATATATAGACTCAGAGCATATTGATGTCAGATGAGGGCAAATTGCCCCTGTCTCTGGAAGGTTAAATCTGCAGATCAGAGACTTTTATCTCCAGACCTAAGTACTTTTGTAACAGTAGTTTCTGTATTGGAGTTTGACATTGATAAGCAGGATGCACTTGTACAACAAGCAGTACTAATGTCAGGTTGCCTTGTATCCATTCCATCAGGTGTGGATCTTGCTCTGAAAAGCAGAACACAAATACAAACAGTATCTGTGGGTCTGTCTTATTTCCTGCTTCAGTTTCCATGTTGACCCAGATTAAGGTAAAGTTCAGTTCAGTAAATTAGACACTTGCAGATTTTTACTTCTGATACCTGCACAGTGTGGTGTATATGAACATGCAGACCTGATTTTACTAGACAGTAAGCATTCTGATTGTCTCATTTCCATTTTTTTCCTAATTGAAAAAAGGATTACTCAGTAAAACCATATTCTTGATTGGAGTTCTCTGTCCTGTTGCTTCCTGTGTGTGGTGCAGTACAGAGTAGCCAGTCCTCTGTATGTGCCAGATTTACCAAATGATGGGATTGTTACTGTGTTTCCTGGTGGCCAAATGATTCTACAGTTTCATGCTGCAGCAGTCTCTTTTGGAAATATGTTTGTGCTTAGCAAATGGTTTATTTCTCTAGTAAAGTTATTGTAGATGAATATGCAGCACAACAAGTTCTCCTGCCCCTGAAGATCTGCAGCTTGAGAAAAAAAGNTTGAAAAAAGGATTACTCAGTAAAACCATATTCTTGATTGGAGTTCTCTGTCCTGTTGCTTCCTGTGTGTGGTGCAGTACAGAGTAGCCAGTCCTCTGTATGTGCCAGATTTACCAAATGATGGGATTGTTACTGTGTTTCCTGGTGGCCAAATGATTCTACAGTTTCATGCTGCAGCAGTCTCTTTTGGAAATATGTTTGTGCTTAGCAAATTGTTTATTTCTCTAGTATAAGTTATTGTAGATGAATATGCAGCACAACAAGTTCTCCTGCCCCTGAAGATCTGCAGCTTGAGAAAAAAAAGTGTACTAAAGAATTATTCCCTTCTGATTTCTTGCAGCTCATCATTTCATGGTGAGGTGGATGTTTACAAAAAAGCAATGTGGTCCCAAAGTTATGAGTAATGTTTTGTAAAACATAACCTTTTTTGGAATCTATAATATAATGTAATATATTTTAATATTTAAAAACATGAGAAGTTGGAATGTCATACTTTAATAAAATTATTTCAAAACTTGAATAAACTTTGTGATAAGATACAGTATTGTAGGGAATTCACCTTTCAGTGGCACTTCCTTGTAGAAGTAAGACTCATGTTACTAGAATTCAAGGAGCCCTGCCAAGAAAAGATAATTTCATGAGTCACTAATTTACCTTTGATTTGGAGGGCTCATTAGTTTTTATTTATATATGTATGCATATGTAAATATGTATTACCTATCTCCTGCTATTGCTGTGCACAACTGAAATAGAGAAGGTGGGCCAGTGGGCTCTCAATGGATGTGACATTTAGTAAATTGATTTCTGCAACAGTGAGTGTTCAGGAGTGGCAAAGGGAGTTTTGAGGAAGTGTCATTCAGAACTGATGTGAGTAGACTTAGATGAATGTTCTTGATGTTCTGTGTGGGATGGCAGAGCCATGTTCTGTTGGAAAGTAATGGGAAGGGATCTGTGAGGACTTAGTGCTGAAGCAGATTGAAGTCTTTGTACTGAGAGACAGTAGTTAGGATTGCACACAACTAGTACATACATGGCCTGTGTTTCAGCAAATTTGTTGCATCATCCACTTAAATGCTTTAATGACAGCCTAAAACCTTTCAGCAGTTAATCTGTGTCAGCCTTCAGCATTAATTACATGTGGTGGTAATGGAATCCTTCATGAATAACCTCGGAGTGGGTCATAGGGAGGAGGTGGCTTTGCTGCCTCATGTCAGCCCCACTGATGCCATCTACTGAAATGTCTGCAGTTAACTGGACATAATGGAACTCCATGGGGAGTGGGCAATTGCTAAACTAAATCTGTCACTAAGCAGTAAAGTTTCTTGGTGAAAAGCGCATTTCATTCAAATTTTTATTGGTGTTTCTCACAGTTTTATACAGTATTTACTGTCTAGAAAAATGGTTTCATGTTTTCTCAAGAGCTGTTGTTTTGGAGATGACTTGCATTCTCAAGTCATGCCCGTCTGTCTCAGAACAGCCTCATGTGAGGAACAGAGAGAAGAGGGATAAGACAAGTCTTGCAGAACTTGTGAAAATCCTTGCTCAATCCTTGTGGGTGCAGGTCATTCTCCAGAGGATTTGTTTCACTGACTGGTTGTTGGAGATGCTTGAAATAAGTGCTTTAATTATACTTTTTAAGGACACCTTGTTTTAGTCAGAGGAGCATTCTGAAATATAACAAATATTTGAGTATTCATATTCTGAAGATTCTTTGCAGCTTTCAAAATTCTAAGTCGAACTACATTGTTTGCTTTATCACCCTTTATAACTCTAATCTTGTTCCCTATTTTGAGCTAACAGGACAATAAAGGGCATTTGTGAAGAGGATGCAGTTGTGTTAGTTTTTCATCATTTCCTTCAAGCATGACTGAGATCACTGAAATGAAAGCCAATCTTTGCTTACCTGGATCTCCTTCCAGTTTGCATTTTGGACTGCCCAGATTACTGTGATTCAAATTAACTCTTTAGTATTGAAAATGACCTGAGGAGAAGCTACCGGAATGTTTTCCAGAAGTGGAGTCTTTATCATACCATGCTCCTTACTCTAGCTTGCTCAGATGGTAATTAGTATTAATGACCTGGAATTCCAGGCTAATAATTACAAATAAGTTTTGATGGAAGGCAGATGCTCACTTTCCCAGTGGCTCTGCAGTGTTTCTTAGTCATCTGAACAAAACCTCTTTATTAACAAGGCAGGCCTGAGTGCTCTGAAGGTTGAATGGTAGATAAAGGGTTACCACAGAAGAAATACATTGTCAATTACTGTCTGTAAACGTTAATATATGTGACATGGGAAATGTGCAGTGCTAAACAAAATGAAGCTGCAGTGATCGTGCAAAGCACAGACTGCGAATAGTGGCTGGTACTCTTTACAGATGTGACTATTTCCCTTTGCCCCTTTAATATAAAAGAAAAAAATCTAGGTCCAAAACTCTTCCCCCTGCCCCTTACGAATATTATGATGCTTTCTTTTTAAGTAAGATTTTGGTTTTTGTGTTCCAGAGTGTCGTGGGGTAACGCGATAAACACGTGTGTGAACGTGTGAGCCATTATGACTTAGGTGACATTTCTTAATTAGGGGGGGAAAAAACCCAAACCGCTGTATCCAAAAAAAAACCCTGGGGCGCAGGAGCGGGTGTTCGGGGGGGGTTGGGTTGGGTTCGGGTGTCGGTTCGGGTGTGCCCATGCCCCGGCGGGCTGTGGCTGTCGGTGTGTGCGGGTGGGACCAGCCCGTTCCGCTTCCGGGCCAGGGGCCGGGCCGGGCCGGGCGAGGCCGCAGCGCTTCCGGCCGCTCGGAGCGGTGAGGGGGGATCGGGATCGGCACCGGGGATCGGGAGCGGGGAGGGGCTGCCCGGGCCGGGCCGGGCCGTGCCCTGGGTGTGCGGGCGGTGCTGTGTCCGCGCGTTCCGCNTTGTTTTGATGTTTTTAACTTTTACTACATGTTTGAGTTTGAGACAACTCAAAATTTTTGTTTGTTTGTTTCTTGAAACTTCTAGTCACAGCAAATCACACCTCAGTTGGCCCTTCAGGTGCTACTTCAGTTTGATAAAGCTATAAATTCAGCACTGGCACAGCGAGTGAGGAACAGAGTCAATTTCAGGGTAAGGAAACAATATATCCAAGTTTTCATGAGTTACAGTAAGTACAGGAAGTAAGAATTGGTCATTAAAAGCTGCATGCTCTAAGCAAAGCTTGAACAGGCTCTGAAATAATGACTGTTTCCATCAATGTTCTGCATGCAGTTGTAAAGCTTGTTGCTTTGTTCTGCCAGGGACCTTTCAAAAGAATGCAAAAAGCAGAAGTAGATTTGGTGGGTGGATGAAAACAGGGAAGAGGGAGGTGCTTTGATGGGCAGCATTGCCATCCTCAGTGTCCTGCAGATGAGGAAGGAGATTTTACTTCTCTTGGCTGTACCTGGCACAAGGGAGATGTGGACAGATTTTCAGCCACATTTGTAATGTGAAGAGAGGCTGTAGAGTTTTAAATTGCCCTTTCATTGGATTGTTTTGTAGCTCTTTTCTGTAGTATCACAGAAAAACAAATTGGGTTTTTTCCCCAGTCAGCCACCCTAATTAATATCAAATGGCCAGCAAGTTGTTAAATGTCATCTTGAATGTAATTTGGGGAAAAAAAACCCACAAAACCCAACTTCCTGTTAACTTGTGTTGTAACACTTCCTCTGCAGTCTGTGTAGAACACATCAATGACATGAGCTCTTCAGGTGTTAGATTTTCATGCAATATAGATATGCTACAAGTAGCATAATTTCTTTTCTTTAACACACTTGTTTTGTGTGTGTCACATGGTATCGAAAACTGTTCAGAATGTGTTTAGTAGGTAAAGTAAAAAAGTGTTACTTGGAGCATAAGTCCAGGAGTATCAATTTAAAATTACATCCCCAGTAACACCTCAAACATGAGGGACACCCTTTTGTGTCACAGGGGTCACTTTTGGCACGATGCTTTATTCCAACAACTGCAGAATTCACATCTGGTTATAATCACTGCTGTACATTATTTTTCTTTTGGCCCAGTGTTTTAAGAAATCTTTTCTGGTAGTACTCCTTTGTACACATTAGAAAAGTTGTAAAACTTCTTTGCCTGCCTGTGAAGCTTCCCCTTGGACAGACTATGTCATGGGCTTGAACATTTCAGCCACTGGAGGGCATTGAAGGGACAGTTTCCCTCAGAATTGTTTGCTTGCCAGGTTTGGGTGCATTTGGGCTCACAGCTGGCTTTATGGCAAATCAGTTTCTAACAGGGGCATAGTTCAGTAGATTCTAAATATGTTTCCTGTTAATTTTGGGATGTCTCTTGTCTTTTTGAAGGGGTCTCTGAACACATACAGGTTCTGTGACAACGTGTGGACATTTGTACTGAATGATGTTGAATTTCGGGAAGTCACTGAACTTGTGAAAGTGGATAAAGTGAAAATTGTAGCATGTGATGGAAAAAGTAAGTATGGCATATGGTATAAATAAGCTGAGACACAAGACTTGCTCATTTATAGAAAGTTTTAACCAAATGATTGATTAAAGGCAGATTGATTGTGTTACTCAGACAGAAGAAAGGCTCTGCACCCCTTTTACATGTGATGGGAGGTGGAACAAAAGCTAAATGCTTCCCTGACTCTGAGCACTGAGACAGGGCTGTGTTAGAGACACAGTATGTTGGGAATTACATACTAAAGAAATTAGAAGTTCATAAGTAATCTTATATTTTGTGTGGTGATTTTTCTACTATTAACCTGCTTGTTAGGGTGGCATCATGTTTTATTAAATCCAGAGTGCTTCAACAGTCTGAGCAATGAATTGTCTGAGAAAACTGTCCAAGCAGTCATTTGCTGGATTTGATAGTAAATATCACATAAAAAGCATATGCCAGCATTTGCAAAAATCATATTTTAAGATTTATATCTTGCCTAACAGGCCCACTGTGTGTACACTGCTTGCAGAAGTTTAAATTCCATATCTGTTTGACTGGATTACTTTTGTCAGGATTCCTTGAGATTCTTCACTGGAAAACTAACTCAGCAATTTTTGTGGCAAGCTGGTTTATAACTTTTGAAACCATGAATGTGGCAGAATGTTGCTAAAGTTGTGTGAAATGGTGCCACTTGTTTCATCCTCAGGGAGTGATACTAAAAGGAAGACCTGAGAATGGACAAGGCTTTATTTAACTATACCACAGACCTCTGGAACAGGTTCTTCATGGGTTCCTGATCCTGGCATGACTACAATAGTCCCTTCAAGTTGTAGTTCTAAAGAGTTGACACAATTTATTGTTTTCTCAACTTCTATTCTTAGCCAAGCATAAAATCTTACTGTTTATTTTTTGTGTGCATATTACAGCTAGTGGAGGAAACCTTACTTTACAAGTATTAATTGTTTTCACTCTTGATGAAGTGTGCAGATAAGATTTAAAGAACTGAGTGACTTAAAGTTGCTATTAACATTGCAGCTTTTGTTTTCCCACGAGAAGTTGACTTGCTGAAGGAACACAGTGAACACTGGCTTGTCATTCTCCATATTAGAGTTACATGCTTCTTCCATAGCTCTAGAAACAAGCAAGCAGTCACAGTAGTGTTACCAGAAGTTGCACTGGTGTTAATTGGTGATTCTGGCAAAAGTTCGGGACAGAGAATTGCTCTCAGTTGATTTACAAAGATCATTCTTGCATCTCTTTCAAAATGCATCATAAGCTACAGCCCACACTCCTTCAGAGCTTATGTGCAAAAGCCTTTCTCTTTAGGAGATCATAAGCAGATGGATTTGTGGCTGTCTGCAATAAAGTGTTTGTGTACCACTACAAGTTAGAGCAAAGCTTTTAGTATTTTTAATGTGTTAATAGCAAGTGATCTGTGTGCACAGCCTTGGAGTTTTGTGCTGGAGTAACTGAAGTGAAACAGCACAAGCAGTTCATGCATGGCATTGAGGGCAGTGGAAGGAATTGGGGAGGTACAGAACATGTTCTAAAATGCTTGGGGAATGCTTTTGAACTTGGAGAAGGTGTTAGAGAATGCTCTTGGTTCTCTTTATACTTGGTGAGGTCATGTATTAATCTCACTTTCTTTTTTCTTTCCTAGACACTGGTTCCAATACAGCAGAATGAATAGAACTGTGGTTTGTCTGCAATATTTTCTGTTAATATGCAGCACTTTCTGAAGAGAAGCATGGAAAGGGACTGTTCCTACTCAATTCTTGTGATGCAGGTGTGAGTTAATCCATACTGCAAAGCATCACAGAATGGCAGCAGAAGAAATACCTGTAGCATTTCTTCAGTTCACCTTATAGGGCATGAATACAACATTACTTTTTATTTTAATTAAAACAGATACTATTGCCTTTTTTGTTCAAAATAATTTCTGTAATAAACTTTTATTTAAAAACTTCTGCAAGAGTGATCATTGGAAAACATTGTTTTAAACCAATTGTTAATGTAATATATTTTCCCCAAATTTTCTAATTTCTGACATTAGCTGGGTAGCACACATTCCTTTTTGGCTCTAACCATGTTTCTTGGGATGGTGCTTGTCCAAGTCCTGGGTCTGCTCCTTCTGTGGAGGTTGTTCCAGTTCACTGAAGGAGTGGGGAGCAAAGGGAAGTTGATGGGATCTGGTTCTGGTGTTCTGTGCTCTTTCTTGCTTTATTCTCTATAACTTTCTTGCCACTTGGCTATATTTTGTGTTTGAATATCAACTAATCCTGCCAAGTTCATATGATTGATTTACTTTGTGGTCTTGGAAGATTTGCTGAAATTACACCTGAAAATGTTAACTGCACTTTGTTATATTAAGCTCTTTTAATATCCAGCAAAATACAAATCATCTCACTTGCTACAGCACCAGCACTGCTGCTGCCTGTTTGGTTCTTTGCCTGGAGTGGTATGAACTGATTCACTTACTTGTTTATTTTGTTGCTGATTCTCTTCAGAAAGGTCACAGTTGTCTTCCACTTCTCAGCAGCAAAGTAAAAGACATCTCACCTTGATACTGAGCTGGAGTGGATGTTTTTATCTAGAAGGGAAATCAAAGGATAAACTCCAGTGGCTATGGGTGACTGCCTGTTTAAACATGGTTTCCAAGAAAAAGGACTCTGTTAATTCCACATGTGTGCAAACCAGGATGTCACCTGCTGTAAGTTCTTTGTTCAGTCAGGGATGTCAATCCCGGACTTCAGCTGTTATCAGGGAAACACAAAGGAAAGCAAGAGCGGGAAGGATTTATGATAAATGATCACAAGACAAGTTTAATACAGATCATTATGTGCTTTTGCAAAATGACTTGGCACAGTGAGGTAGGTGGGAGTTACTCATAACACAGGTACTGCTTAAGGATCTCAGCAGGTTTGGAGGGAGGATTCCAGTTAAGGTACTACTGACTTGGTTTTGCTTTTCTGAAGTCTAAATCTTCGGGTTGGGAAGAAATGTAGGAGCATGTTTAAAAGCACTTTAGTAAGAAGGAGATGTGACTTCACTGTAACTTCAAGGGTGATACTTGCTTGGCTTAGGAGGTAGTAAGTCACAGATCTATTAATGTTTTGATTTACATCTTTTGCTAAAAGAACTTGCACACTTTGAGGAAGTGGAAAATAGTTCACTGAGAGTCTCACTAACAGTTTATGGTCACTGCTGTTGCAGTCATAAAAAAAAGGATACCGTAATTTTGCTCCCTGAATCAGTTTTACCAGTGACTACAAACATTCTACTGATATTTCATTTATCTTGGATTTTCAGAATTTAATAGCTGTTTTCATCAATTAAATTCATTTTAATTGACTCATCTCTTTCCTATAGGACATCTCCAGTCTTTTTAAACACTTCAGGGATGGTGACTCCATCACCTCCCTGGTCAGCCCATTCCAATGGCACAGAGGTGTCAGATTTTCACTAGACAAAATTAATATTAATAAATCTGACATTTCTAATGTCTTTGGATGAAGAAATGCTGAGAACATTCCTTTGTAAGAATCTTCATGTCTTAGTTCACCTTTAGAATTTGGGAGTAGGCTTGTTCTTTCAGAAGAAATTAAATCACTAGTAAAAGGAGGTGAGTCAAAAATAAATTTGTGCAAGATAGCCTTTGTTTTTGCAACCAAATCATCTGAGATAAATTGTGAGTAATAACCCCATCAAAACCAGGAAAGTGTCTTTGGATTGAGAAAATTGAATGTGACTTGAAGTGGTACCAGATCTAAATACCTGCCTGTGTCTCTCCTGTAATGTTTTTGTGTCAGGGCAATAGTAGATGAAATACTGTTATTTATAATAGTGTGTACAACCAATACTTCATGTTTCTGAGAGGAGAAACAGCTGAAGAAGTGACATTGACAGATTGAAGGGATAAAAATTACTGTTCACAGATCTGTAAGTAACTTGTAAGTCAGCATCTTTCTTTAGGGGTAGATTTGCGAAAGTCTAATAAGCTCCTCATTGAATAATATTTCACTATTTCAGGCTGGGATTCCTTCCACCCCCAAACATCTTTTTGCTTTTTTAGAATTATGTAGATCCTACAGACATGTATTTCAGGGATGAGTTTGGCTTTGATGCAATTCCTTAGAACTGTTAAATATGGAGACTTTTTATCTCCATGAATATGCACCTTTCCATTTTCCAAGGGAAAAAGACAACCCTTTGCCATAGTTAGAAACACAGTGACCCTGCTCTGCCTGATTTTGTCCAGAAACTTGAACTGTATCTCAATTCCCAAATGAACTCTACTGCAGTGATTTACCATTTTTAGCTAATATGTATTAAATTAAGGGAAAGAGCCTCAACAAGCAAAATCAGATTGGGCAGCACTGGTTAGATAGTCTGCTGTGTTGGGAGACTTGAGTTCTTACCCTCAATCAGCAGAGAAGTTTTGTTTGTTCTGAAAGAATATACTAACCATGGAAGTATTTTCTACTGAATGTTGAATTTTCTGCTGGAACCATTTTTAATTTTTGTGTTAGTTATCAGGTTAGCAAAAAACTTTAATATCTGTAGCAAATGTGTACTTACATAAGTGGAAAGAGTTGTCCCTTGGACCAGCAATTCTACTACTTTAATTGTTCTTTTTTTTTGAATAAACAAGTGCCAAATGATACACTGGATATTTATGTTTGAACAGCTTTTCTTGCCAATCCCTGTAATGTTTGCTGTAAAATCATGGCATTTTACAAATCACTGTTTTACAACCTTTGACACTGACAAGCTTTTACACACTGACACCCCTTTTCAAGTCAGTTCATCTTCTCATTGTATTTAAATCAATGTTTTAAAGAGCTGTGTGATTGCAGTCACAACTTCATCTAAAGTAGGCTGGTGCTATGGAATTGCTTTAGAGGTTTTTTGTATAATACTACATCTGCACCACAGACCTTAAATTAATAAAGGTGAGAGTGTTTACTGACAGAAGTATTACTTGAATAATTTTGGGTAGTATAAAGACAACAGAATTAATCCCTCAGCATTACAGGTAGTGAACAGCTGTTGGATCCCTGGAAGGTGACAAGCTTTAATATGAAGGGGAGAAAAATATATGTGGGTGGAATGCAGAAGTTCACAAATCTTTCAGCTTCTAGAAACTTAAGAAAGCAATGTGTTGGATGATTGGTTTGTTCATTTAAAGGCCACTTCTACTATTGGATATGGCAATTACAATACTGAAATATCACAAAAATGTATTTTAGGGGGTGGTAGAGATGAATATACTTGAAAAATGTAGGTTGGCACAGTATTGATTGTATGAGGATCCTTCTGCCTGTATTACAGAGAGAAGTGGGGTGCAGGGGGGTTAATGGTTTAATGGCCCTGCCCAGGAGCACAGCCCCTTCTGAGGCCCACAGGGCACCGAATACCGAAGCGCCATCTATTTCAGTATCTTTGATTTTATTGACGGTTGAGTTCGGTTTTAATGGTATTGACAGAGTCAAAGTTTAAAGTGAGGCAAAAGCAGCAGCCAGATGTCCAGCTGGGCAGCGCTGCGGGTGCCAGGAGCGGGCGGGCAGCTGCCCGGTGCTTTGTAAAAAAGCAAATAAATCACAGTTTCAGCTCTGCTCCTGCCAGAGCGTGGAGTCACCACGGCCTGTGACCCGGCCTTGCCCCGGGGTCACTTTTGCGAACAGACCCTGAGAAGGGAATGGGAAAACGCACCACCCGCTTCCCTCTGACCGTCTGTGGGAGAGGCGTCTCTGAGGGGAATCCACGGGCGGGGGGCGGAGCAGGGCAGTGATGAGCCCTCCCGCCCTTCCTCGGCGGCCGTTCCCTCGGCCGAGGCTCTCCGTCTGTCCGTCCGTCTGTCTGTCCGTCCGTGCGCGCAGCCCCGCGCCCGCCCCGTGATCACGGCGGCGCTTCTCCTCAAGACCCGCCGAGGTGCCCGCCCCTCAGGGGATCGGGGGGATGCCTTCGCGCTGTGCCCGCGGCGCCGGAGCCCGTCTCGCCTGACGACACGGTCTCCATTCCCTCCCGCTCCCCCCGAGGCGCCGTCCGCTGGACTCGCCCACGGAAGGCGGCAGGTGCTGGCGAGGGTCTCCGAGCTGCCCCTCAGAGCCCCCGGCCGTAGAGCGCCCTGTGGCGCAGGTGCTCCTCGAGACACAGGATGGCGGCGTCGTCCGTCTCGGGGTCGAACTTGTTGGCCAAGAGATGGTGCTGCTGCAGCAGCCAGGGCACGTCGCCCACCCCGTAGATGCAGACGGAGCGCTGGTGCCGGCCTGTGCAGGGCGGGTAGGGCGCGCCCTTGCTCGGGTCGCCCTCCAGGTACTGCCACTTAACCATGCGGGGAAGGGCGTTCATGTCCGAAAGCTGGAACTTATCGTTGTGGGGCATCGCCCCCGGCACGCCCGGCAAGCGGTTGAGGGTGGCCCAGACGTGCTCGTCAGGGCTGTAGGTGTCCTTGGCCCACTCGAGGAACTTCTGCGCCGTGGGGTTCTCGAGGATATGCTGCACGAAGTCCCGTGTGACCACGAAGTACGCGTTGCCCGTGAACATGGGGTAGTCGATGGGCGGCGGCGATTTCTCTTTGTCCGTCCGGGAGATGGACTCCCTCACCTCGTGGTGGTACTTCCAGCGCGCCCGCTTGGCCGCCGACGGCTTTTCGGACTCCAAGCTGTTCCGGCCCTGCAGCACCTTCAGGGCGCGGACTATGTCGGCGTTGGTCTTGATGGGGAAGTCAGTGCCGCAGGTGTTGAGGATGTAGCGCCAACGCACGGGGCTCTGCAGCAGGTCCCGCATGCAGTTGAGGTCGGCCTGCAGCCGGGACCAGGAGGCATAGACCACTTTTTCCAGGCGGCCGGCAACGAAGACGTTGGGGAAACAGGCTGCGATGGCCCGCACGGCCTCCTGGAAGTCGGCCGGGGACTTCTTGTCCATGTGGACGCAGTAGACGTTTTGGGGGGCGTAGAGGGACCGCAGGAGCCGCTCGAACATCTCGATTTTTTCGTGGATGACCATGGAGTAGGCGATGGGGAACTCCTCCTCCTCCTGACTGAGCGGGAACTCGATGAACCGCCGGGTCTTCTTGAAGGCGCTGCAGTCCCTCGTCATGTTCAGGTACTCTCCGGCCGTCAGCGAAGCCCTCCTGTTTGCCACTTCCAAGTTGCTGAGCTGCGCCTCCTCGATGGCTCTTTGGTCGCCGTGGACGATGGCGGAGCAGTTGATGCCGCGGCCGGGGGAAAGCTCCAGAGAGCGGTAGAGGCGCAGGCGGCAGCGGGGGTGTTCGGCGGGGCAGGATCGGGCGGCTCCGCGCAGCCCCAGGGCGAGGGCGAGCAGCCCCAGCGGGCCCAGGAGCAGCGCCCAGCGCCGCCGCACCGCCGACAGCGCCCGGTCCCGGAGCCGCATCGCCCCGCAGGGGCTGCGCTCGCCCCTCGGGCGGGCTCCGCTCAGAGCGCCCGGGGCAGCCTCGGTACTTGCTGCTGCTTCCTGGGAGGTGCTGAAGAAGTGACACGGCGATTTCGGCGTGACCGCAGGTGAATAAAAGGGAGTTCCCTCCCCCTGGCGTGGCTCTGTTTGGTTTTAGCAGCGCTGGAGGCGGTTGTGTATCTTCTGTGTCTGTTTAAAAGATGATATTTCATGTTGCACCTGTCCAGCACGTAACGCAAGGAAAATTCCTCTGGAATTCGACCCCGTGTAAAGTCTTTAACTTGCTTACTAGACTGCTTTGGGGTTTAACTTGCTTTTCCAGTATTCAGATCATTTCAATTTACAGGTCAACGGAGTGATAACGATAGTGCTGTAGTCTAGAAGCTCAGCTGCAACAAGTTTTCTGCTGACCTTCAAGCTTTAGTGAAGGATTACTGCAAAAGATAACTGGGCAAAGTGGGATCTTTGCTTCTGCAGTGGAAGCAGAGGGTGAAGAGGAAGGCCATGGTTTATAAATATTTTACCACAAAGTGCTTAAAGGAGAGAGAGAGAATTTTGGCAAGAGGTGTCAGAACCTCGTGCATGTACCTACAGGCACATCCTGGCTCAGGAAGTATCACTTCAAAGAAAGAGAGAACTGCAAGTGACTAAAATACTCCTTGTACCATGATGAGCAAAATAACACCTCCTCAGCTTTGCAGTCATCCCAAACCATGTTGTGGTTTAAACCCAACAGGGTATATGGTACCATGTTTGTACAAACAGACCAACAGTTTCAATGATGAGTCAAAATTTCTAAGCTGGGTTTTTTAAGATACAAAAAAAGGCATTTTTTATTTTTCTTTTCCTTTCTTTCTTTCTCCAGATGCAACAAGGAACCAAACTCACAGAACCTGCAGCTGGACTGAGGACAGTTGTAGTAAGTGTAGTACTGCAAGGGTTCTAGTAAACAGCAGCAGTTACTTCTCCAACTTCAAAACTCAAACTTTGTTAAATTAGTAGCTTTAACCAACTCAATAAATAATTGTCTTAGACATCTGTGGTCCAGAAATTTTGGGCATTATGTGATGGCACAGGGAGGAGTTCAAGTGTTCAGCAGATGTGATGGCCGTGGCTTAAAAATCACTGTGCTGTCATGAGGCAGACTGGTGTTTCAATTCGTTTCCAGAATTCCCCTGTTGACCTCGAAGTATGAAGAGTTTTCATCAGTGTGAAAACTTTCAGTTAAAATAATTGTGATGAATATAGGTGCCACATGTCCCAAGTGCCTTCTTGTACCTCCTTCCATTTCAATAAGCCACATAAAGTCAGAAGTTCCTGCTCTTTCAGCTTGCCTGTAAAGGGTTAAAAAAAAAATCTTAACCAGTTGACCTGTTACCTACTTGCCTAATTGCACAATTTATAGGCTGTGGTTTTGGTAAGTGCATTGAGGAGTAGAGAAGAAACATGAATTCTGCTTGCTTCTCTAAGGGAAAAAAATAAAATATATGATTGTTTGCTGGTGGTGTCAGACCTGGTGAAGCACCTGGTAGAAATTTAGAATGTGATGGCAGGTGTCATAATCTCACCAGGGTCACCTGTACACAGTTACTTTGTAAAATGAGTAGGATTTTCCTAGGGAAAGCAACAGTGATAAAGAGGGACAAACAGAACTCATGGGGAGGAATCAGCCTGAAGTTGTGATTGCTAAACCCTTTAGGGAAAGGATTTTTGTATAGATATAGGTATACTGTCAACTTTTTTACTATGACTTTTAAGAAATATATGTAAATAGTCAATTTTGTAAACTTAGTCAAATAGGCATCTGATACCAGGCTTGTACATGCTACAAAAAAAAAATCTAGTGTATTATACTTCATTGGTTGGAAGGGTTTAGAATTTTGGTTTTAGCTTCTTGATCACCAATGGTTTGATAGTTGAGCAGTTTTTTTCATTTGGTTTGGTTTTTTTTAAGGCTAAAATCTCTGTAGTCTGTTACAGACCAGCCTGTATGGATTTTGAAGGACTCCACCTGTAAGCTAGAATATCAATTTTAAACTATCAGGGCACTGTTGATTGTATAATTCTGCTGCTTTTCTATTTTATATCCTCTCAGTTTTCAGAAGAGAGCCTTGTTCCCTGTTGATTCATTCAGAGCCACATAATGTGTTGCACATGTAATTGCTATGTGTTGACATTACAAGCTCAGAGCTAAGATCTGTGTTCTCCAGGAGCTTTGTGTAACAGGAGGGATTTTATATTGACAGCTCAATGACTCTTATTTGACTTTTGTGTAAGCTGACTGTTTGGTTTTCTTGTGTCATTTAGGTAATGAACCTTACATTGAAGGAAATATATACATGAGGTAGAATTCTAATCAGAACTTAGTGGACTTTCCTTCATGAACTGTTCCAGTGTGAGTCTTGTCTGCAGGCTCTGTTCCTTCAGGATAAGTCTGGTCCACTGTGGGTCCTCCTGCAGCTTTCTTTCAGGCACACCAGCAATCCCCCCTCTCCCCCCTTCACTGGTGTCTGTAAGACTGGCTCAGCTTTTTATGTCTGATATGGGGTTTCTAATCTCTTACCACAGGGGTTCCCCTGCCTCTCTAGGAAATCATTGTCATGTTAACCCAGCACGTGAACCTTTGTAAATTAAACCAGAGAGTGTGAAAAGGTGAGTGATAACAGCCCAGGGTGGAAAGGACCTCACTAAATCATCTGGTTCAAGGGAAAGGGAGTCCAGATAAGATTATAAATGCCTTGTCCAGTTGCATCTTGAAAACTTCCAGTGATAGGAATATAGAAATCCTGTATTTGAAGTCATACAGTGGTACTACAAGTTGTGTAGTGTTTGTAGACAGTATGTGGGATGATTTACAGACAGAATTTGAGATAATTTTAACATAGCTAGTTCAAACCTTCATATGTAACTGACTCATTTGCCAAGGAAAGTAAAAGGAAAGTACATTGATCTTTGCTTCATTCTGTTTAAAGTGAGGGATCTGGACTGGCACTTGAGTACCACCTTGCCATTAAATGATCTATGCTATAGGTAACATGTCAGAGTCATGCACCTGAGTATCTGGGTTTACAGATAACAAATCAGGTAAACCCATGATGAGTCAGCTTGCTGGTTCCCTCCAAAGTTATATGGATTAGTAATGTGAGAAATACCTACTGGCATAAGGCCTATAAAATTATTTTGCAGGCTTGCATCTAAAGATACTTAAAGCTGGCTCTGATCTTCCTGTAATTTTTTATTATGTGATAAAGTATCATTAAACAAAATTAGTGATACTCTTACTGACTGCTACTTAAGCAAAATTGTTCCCAAGTATATTCTACACATAATTTGCTGTTAAGTATATATCTTGTGGTAAGACAGAGTATTCTGTTGTGAACAGTTGTATTCTAATTTTTCTCATTTTTGTTCATATAGGGAATTTTTACATTTGTGTCAAGTAGTAATAGATATCTTCAAAAGAACTGATTTTTATTAATTAATACTTCCTACTAAAATTACTGGCAGATACTTGGAAAACGTTATAATAGACTTTTCATGTACCTTTAGAGAACTTAAGTTCAATGTTCTTTTTATAGGGAGTCTTTGGCACATCTGGCTTTCCTGGAGCCATGAAGAGTGAACACGGAAGTACTGAGGTTTCAAAATAAATAATCCTTATGCAAATATGTATATGTTATATATGTACACTTTATCTGTGAAACTTTAACATGATGAACATGCTCTTGTGCAGGTTTTGCTTTTTGAGGTTGAAAACTGTCTAGTGGTAGATTTAGCTTCTATTTTCTTGCATTTAATTTCAGCTGAGTTCTGTGGCAGAGTCCCGTGTTCACCAACAGGTCAGGCTGGATCTTTACAAGCTAAAGCTGCATCCACACGAACACAGCCTCGGGTCATTTTGATGGCTTGTTAGAGATTAAGTTCATCTTTGAGGAAACTCTTGGATGGCAGTTTTCTTTTTAGAGTTCTACTTCATTGCTGGTTTGTGACAAAAGGTTTGAAAGCACTGTGTGCAATACCTCTGGATTTGTCACTACGTGGACATGATTCAGAAAGAAAATGAAAAGGCAGTAAACCAAAACTCAGTCATTTTTGTGTCATGCATACCAGTTCCTATTTTGTCACTGAGCACTGCCTTATGCTATTCCCTTCATAGTTGCAGGCTCATTGCTCTGCTGTTTCTGGACCTCTGTGGCACTGAAGGGGAGAAGGATTTCTGCTTTTATCCAAGGCAAAATAGATGGACTGAAGAGAGTAACAGTGAGTATGGCTTAGAAGAAAGCTTGAGCAGACAGCCATAATTGACATATAGTCTATAGGATATTATTTATTACTTGGTATTTTATACGACAGTTGAACTCTGCTTATAACGTATAACAAGTTTCCTCAATTACATTTTGTATAATAAAGCAAAAGAGAGGGGAAAGGCATTACTTACCTTCTGCAGATTGCTGAAGATACAGGCAAGTAAGTGGGATGATGCTGGTAAAGGTGTTAAGAAGAGTTTCTTTTAAACCAGTCTTAAAACTGGCACTGATTCTGACTGTGGTCCTGAGGGAAGAAAATAACCTGCTTCTTCTTGAAGTATGTAACACAAAGAAAACCCAGTGATACTGGGGATAATAAATACATTAGCTCATGCCTCATTGTTTCTAGAAAAGGGTTGCTTCATCCAACATGGCAAATATAAACAAAACAGCAAACAAAACTCTTTCAGATAGATGATAGAGGAGTTGAGGTCATGGAAATGAAGAACCAAAAAGAATGAATTTAATTTTGTGCATTTCTCACAATGAAGAACCCATGACAACTAACCTATTGAAGAGAGCATTTCTTAAGAGATAAAGGACTTTCTGAAATAGACATAGCCCCAAACACCACATTTCCTGACCCAGGAAATGTTTCTGAGAGAGGTTCTTATCTGAATAGGACATTGCCTTAGAAGCATGTGAGTTTTGTTTCTTGCCTTGTTGTCAGCTAAATGCTATTCTGAACTTTAGACATTTCTCATCTGTGGTAGAACATTGACTCTATGACTTCCAATTGCTGTGACAGAGTCCAGAAAACAAGTGATGAATAGCTACTCATGACAACAGCACTTTAAAAAGGTGAGTGAAATGATCTGGAAATGCTCTTCACTTGCTCATGTCAATGCTGGCATTAGACAATATTTAAGTAATCTAAAACCCAGCAGAATGGCTAAAATATGCTTGTCATGAGTAGCTATTCATCACTTCTTTTCTGGACTCTGTCACAGTAATTAAAAGTCGTAGAGCCCATGTTATTGAGGTTATGAAATAAAAATAAGTATTTGAATATATATTTGCATCCCTAGTTATTAGACAGCTTTCAGAAGACTGTCATGGTTCTATAAAATACATTTTCAGTTAGAAATAGATTCCTGAGGTGTATATGTAAAAAAAGTTTAGGCTAGAAAGGTTTTGCCATATTTAAGTGCAGTAAAAAATGTTCTCAGAATGTGTGTTTGACTAATTGTGGAGCAGTTCTTGGGCAATAAAGGCTGGGTTCAACGAATGTGGTGAGTTAGAACTGTTCTTCTCTTCCCTCTTTACAGTTAGACTTAAAAAAACAGAGTAAAAAAAAAAAAAAAAAAGCAAAAACACCCTAACACCCTTTGCAAGGGTATGTTTTAGCAAACATATGTGTGTTGATAAGATGGTGTTATGTAATAGGTTGGACTCAATGATCTCAAAGATCTTTTCCATCTTTTCTGTGTGATACGTACTGAAACAATGTGTTCTTTAAGGGCACCAATGTCCCTTTATTTCAGGAAGGTTATGGTTCATGCTCTAGAACCTATTTGAAAATAGTACAGCAAGAAGGGCTACACTGTTCTGCATTTAAACTGGTGAGATCCCAGGCACTCATGTGTAACTACTGACAGATGCTGAGCAGGATGCCCTGTGCTGTGCCACTGTGGGACAGAATTGCTAAAATACTGATGATATTTTCCATCTGCTGGTGACACACAGTGTTAGCCATTAGTGCTAAAGCTAATGGACAAGAGGAAATGGAGAGTATCTGCACTCAACAATTTGGTGGTTAGTTGATTCTTTTTTTAAACTACGTATTTGTATTGTTTCTTTTTAAAGTGCTGGTGTAACTGAAACCACGAGTCTGACTAGTGATGCTGACATGTTTTTTAACTGCTGAGACTTGACAGGCATATATGTACTCACTAGTGTGAATATGCAGCAAAAAAATTGGGTCAGGAAATGTGTTTGGGGATGTGTTCATTTGAATAAAAAGTACACAACACAGACTAAACTCATCTCACCAATGAAGAGGAAAAACCTCCCACACAGGAGGATGTGAACTATGGTCTTTATATCTGAGTAGTGTTGACATTACTTCATCACCTTCTGCCTGAAGCATGTTACAAATACATTTGAACTAAAATGACACAGTTCTTATCAGTCAGTGAGAGCTGACTTTTCTGGTTTTTTTGAGCACCAGAAGTGGCCAAATGTAATGGTAAAGCAAATGCTTGTCAATAAGAGAGGAAAATGTGATAAACCCACACACTGGGTTCAGAAAAGGTTTTGTGTGCCTGAATGGAATGGTTTCCTGGTGGTGCATGCCTGTGGGCATCAAGGAATTCTATGTTTTTCATGTGTGTGTTCTCACCTCGTATTGGTAGAGAACAATAAGTGATGGTGATGCACTTCCTTGTTTGTGATTGCCATATTTATATTGCTTTTAAAGTTCTGAATGCTGGGGGGGGTGTGAGGGAGTGAGTAAGAAGATGGCTGGGTTTGTGTGTACAGTTTCACAGCTGAGCATGTTATGGAATGTTGTATTTGTTTTGCTTTGAATTTGTCACCTGCTAATGACACTGGAGAACCCTTTGTCTTCTCAAAGAGGTGACAGTGTTTAATCTCTAGGGCAGCAGTAATCAGGAAAACTGGCACTGGTGATTGCAGAGTATGGACAAGGAGTATGGACACTCTGCAAAAAGCAATTGGGCTTTTGAGAATGGAATCGCTCTGGAAAGAGTTTTAAAGGAATAAGGAACCCACTCTCAGGTGTTTTTTCTGACATGTTGTGTATCCTCTTTCCCCCATTTGAGAATTAGACTTCACCACTAATATTTTAGCACTGGAATTGATAACAGAGTTTTCATGTGCAAACAAACAGCTGAATGAATGCTCTTACCTGCAAGAAAAAAGGTCAGTAGACCTGCATGCTCTTCTTAAATTTCTATTAATCGATTAACCACCTGAGGAGTGAGGGTTTTCATTGGATGTTAATGTGAAGGAACATGTAAATATATCAAGAATACAGCATTGGAATTCAGGGATTACATTCAGGATTAAGATAGAGAGGCATTAAGTAGAGAAAAGACATGAGAGGAATTGTGCTGCATGTGGGGAGCTGATCAGATATTAAGTGCCTAGTTCCATCCCCCTGATGGAAGGGGGCTAAAAGTAGATGATCTTTCAGGTCCCTTTGAACCCAGACCATTTCTGTTATCTCCATAACAGATGTGATGAACTGCACACAGGGTTATAAGAGCTCTTTTTTGAAACAAGGTAAAAATAACCCACAACAAATACTAAGTCAGTAGTTTTCTCAGTGAGACTGAACCAGAGCTTTTCTTTTCAAGGCTGATTCCAGAAGTCCGTTTTTCTTTCCTTCCTTCACAAGAGAATGGATGCAAATTGCTTGTCTGGCTTTTTTGCTTTCAGTTGTGTTTGGAGCTTCCATGAGTGATTAATTTGGGTTTATCTGTATGCCATCAGTTATGGTTGCTTCTAATATTTGCACCTGTTTAAAGCTGCAGATGTGATCAAAAGACTTCCAAATGGAGTGGCAAGTTACAAATGCAGACAAAGTACACATGTTCCACTTTACAACTGTTTGTCTGGCATTGTTAGTGTAAGGTGAGTAAAGCTGAGGGGAGGATACAAATCTTCAAGAAAAAGAAACTCAAAGCAAACCAGCCCCAAACAAGTATTTGTTTTCAAATAACACCAAAAGTACACCTGAAGCATGTCATACTTATAAAGAATTCTGGGTATTTCTGAGTTATCTTAGCATTGCTTACTTTTCAACTTCAGGATCCTGGCAAAAATTGGAGGAGTCCAGTGCTGGTGGAAATCTCTGCAACCTTCAACACCAAGTTAATTGGCTAAAGAGCGGAACTAAATTAGACAAAGACTCATTTAAAGTAGATGTAGCATTTCCATCTTACTGGCTTTATCACCAACAATTCTGTCTGCCAGCTGAGTTGGGGGATCTGGCAAATCCAGTATATATTTCAGGATCTGCCTCTGGTACTGTTTCACTGTCAACTCGTATTTCTAACTCAAGTGAAGTTAATTTACAGCTCAGGGAACTGGCAACATTCCATTGACTTGTTCTGTTCTTCAATTGTAGGTGAAGAGTTCAACTACAGTTGAAATTCTTCCATTGTTTCCAGCAGATGATTCAAGTAATGAGTGTGAGATGTTCTGCCAGTTGCTAGTTCTGAATTTCCAGTAAATAATTTTTATATTGTGTGCATATAAAGAGAATATGCCTCTTGTGAGCAGTGTCAGATGGGATAGTCAAAAGTATTACACTCTTTCATGGTGATAAAGCTGTGTGTGTCTTATTAATTAAATGTAAACTGGTCACTTCCTATGTTCCTTTGCAGTTTGTCAGTGGTTCCAATGTGCTGAGTACCATCAGTACAAAAGTATTATGAGAGAGAACTTCCATCCATAGTAAACAAATCCTGTTCTGTCTCTAGAACTAGACACTGCCTTTGACACTGNCCTCTTGTGAGCAGTGTCAGATGGGATAGTCAAAAGTATTACACTCTTTCATGGTGATAAAGCTGTGTGTGTCTTATTAATTAAATGTAAACTGGTCACTTCCTATGTTCCTTTGCAGTTTGTCAGTGGTTCCAATGTGCTGAGTACCATCAGTACAAAAGTATTATGAGAGAGAACTTCCATCCATAGTAAACAAATCCTGTTCTGTCTCTAGAACTAGACACTGCCTTTGACACTGAAGTTGTGTATAGCACATTGCCTGGTATTTCCTGTGTTCTCCATGTTCTCCTTGAATATTCTCCCTCAGCTAGATAGTACTTTTCCATAGGCACACACTCCT
>VYZS01096599.1:3823-20829 GCA_013400695.1 Neodrepanis coruscans
GCCGCGGCCACCGCCCCCGCCGGGCAGAAAAGGGGCCTCCGCTGTGGGGTTGCTGCGTGCTGGCGCAGTCGTGTCGAGCTTAGCCGCGCCACTGCTCCCCCGCCGCCCCCGCAGAGCCGGGTGACAGTGCTAGCGCGCAGCGCAGTGGGACGAGCTGCTGCTCCCCGCCGCCCCAGGCGGACGAGCGGTGGCCTCCCGCCACCGTCTCCGGGCGTGCTCTCAGTCCGCACGGGCGCGCGCGGCCCCAGGCACACCCCCGGGCCGCGCGTAGGAAAAAAGACCAGTTTTACTTTCATTTTCACCCTACACAAGTGTAGCACCAGCTCTTCTCTCCCAATGAAGGAAGAGCCAACAAATGTTTCCTGTAGCAGTAGCTTAATAATAAAACCAGGGAAAATGTACCATTTCCAAAGCCAAAGAAAATGATAACAATGCCACTAGAGAAGCTCACTGACAGACAAAATATTGGTTCTTGCCCTCTGTGGGTAAAGGCAGTTTAAGAGAATTCTTACTCCCTCAATTGTTCTGAAAGACAAAGGAAACATTATAAACATTAGCTGACCACAAGCTCCTCATTCCGATCAGACATTTAAAAGCACACCATACACATTCCTGCAATCACTGCTGAGTTACAAGGCCTTTAATGTCCTCAAGAGTAGCCTCCAAGCTTGTCTTTCTATCAGCTGAAACCAGCCCAGCCAGTGCAGACATGTCCCTTCTCCACACACAGCTCTATTGGCTCAATAAAGCAGCATCTCAGGAGCCCTAATTCCAGCCTTCCACTACAGATAGCTCCAACCTGCTACCAAGTGTCATTCCCATCAATGTCCTGTATCCCAGTGCAGTCCAAACAAAGCCACTGTAGTCTCAGTTCAGCAGTAGAACACAAACAGGTCAGGCATTCAGGAAACCTTTATACATCTTACTTTATGATCAGTCTTCAACCAAATGGGTTTTAATGCCAGAGACAAATTAAGTACCAAAAATCACAAACAAGTCATTTTTTCAAATGGAACAACTGCAACTCTGACATGAACTTTACTCAAGAGTCTAACTTTGAGTCTCATGAAGATTATTGAGATTCACACCATCTTAAGTATTCAGCTACATAAAGAGAAACATTTTCCATCTTTTCATTACAAAGCCACATGATCTAATACTTCAGCTAAGCAATTCTGAGGAAAAGCAGTACAAAAAGTAACAATCTCTCTGAAATAATCATGCACTGAGGTTATTTGAGGAAGGGAAAGAGTAGAACATCTGAAGGGGGTTTTTATTCTTCAGTGGACAAGGGACACACACACATTCTGGACTTTCCAGTCACCTGCAGTCAGTGGATGGTCACAATCACTTCCCTTTTGCCATCAGCTCTGTTCTGTTAGAGGAATTACTCCTTTTGTACTCACTCCTGAGTTATGCACTTCAACTCCTCCTTTCCCTACAAATGTAAAGAACAGACAAGTGTCAACTCTTAGACATGTGCAGGATCCAAGAACAGACCCCCACCTCTCAACTCAAACATGGCTCATCTTTTTAATTGTCCTTTCTGGTGCAATCCTTGAGGTTAACAGTGTAGGAATTGATTTCTGGCTTAGTCAGAACATCAGACAGTTGTACAGTCTACAGTCACAGCAGGTTTATTCCCTGCAGGCTGCAGCAGAACATCCAGGTGCTGAAAGCTGCCTCAGAATCCTGAGGAATGGGGGTTATTTTACCAGTTTAAAGTTTCTGTGAGGGGCTTAGAGTCAGGGACAGAAAAGGCAGCAAACATAACACACCTCAGCCCCAAGTCCAGTGCCAGAGCTGGTTTTAGTGCAGTTTAGTTCCAAATGAAAAATACACCCTCTGTTCTGCCAATGCTGCTCCAAGGACTGAAACCTCAGCCCAGATGGGACCTTCCCAAACCTCCAGAGCCAGGAGTCAGAGCTGCTTCAGAAAGGTGACAACAAATTGTGGTGTGAAAGTTCCCTTCACACCAGGAAATAGCGGGAAGTAGAAACTGCTACTGCAAGGAAGTCATTTCTGCCAAAGAAGGACCCTGAACAGTCCTGCCACTTCCTAGAGAGAACTTTCCCTCATATTTGGGGAACAGTGTCACACAGGAAAAAAAAAAAGCAAAACAGAAATGCAGCAACAAATGCATAGGAGTGTAAAGTTAACTAAACCAAACCATGATAGAGAAATTAAAATTTTTTAAAGTAACAGTTTCAGAAAAGGTTTTCTGACAGATCTTCACACGAGCATTTTTGAGACACAAAGAAATTAACCATAGTTTTAGGAGAGGATCTGTGAGGGGATGTGGTGTGAGAATCTTGCTCAAAAAATATCTTAAGCTGTAGGGATACAGTGACTGAAAAAAGCTGTTGCTTTTCTCTGTGAGCTTTATTATGTAATTTTGGTCAAGTAAATCTGTCTGATGCCCATCAGTTCCCAGAGTCTGTCCCTGGATAAACAGGAACTCAGCCACACTGCTTGGAATAGGGTGTTTTGGGACCAGTGAGCAGCACTTACCACACACTGTACAGCACTAAACTTTGGAAGGCTCACACCCAGCAGCTACCCCACTTCATTTCAGAAAGACATCCCAGTCTCACTGCAGCCCCCTTTCTAAAGTGTGGGAAGAACAGTGATCCTGGAAGATCCAGGAGGCTTCACCACTGCATCAGAGTGAGAGACAGGAGACAGAAATGCTTCTGATTCCTGTCCCCCATAATCCAGACCTGCAGAAACACGTCCCATGCAGGACACAAATCCTGGGTGGGGATGTGTGTCCATGGGATTGCTGAGCACAGCAGCCCAGGACAAGCCCCTGCAGGCAACACACCCCCACTATCCCAGGAGAAGGGAATCAAAGGCAGAGCCATGGGCTTTCCAGAAGGAAAATGCTTTTCAGACCTGATCAGATTCAAAACCTTCCTCATCAAACTGGTCCTCAAAACTAAAACCCAATTTTTAGAAGAGTAAATCTTCTGAAGCAGTTACCAGACATTTTTGTGTTTAACAAATATTTCAAAGTTACTGTTCAAGTTCACTATTGGTTTGGGGGGAGAAAAAAAAATTGTTGCAGCATTATAACAACCACCAAAGAATTATAAAATGTAGAGCCATGAAAAGACAACAAACAAGGAAGATGAAGGTTTATCTATTTTCAGTAAGCAAGAAGAAACATGTTTTAAAGGCAAAAAAGGCAACTAAAAGCAGGGCAACTCATCCTTTCTTTTATCAAACAAAATCAGAAAGCCTGTGCAATACAGGACCTAAGTTGTACAGTTTGACTGACAATCTCAAACCACAGGAAAGATAATGTGAAATAAGTTCTGCCTATTTTCAGAACTAAGGTTCCTCAAGAGAATCTGTGGCATCTTTCTGAAGAGGAAGGTCCAGCAGAGCTACGCAGAAATTCATCTCCTGGTTAGAGAAGTCTGAAGGAGAAACACACACCCAAGGGCACCAAGTTCATTCCCATTCTGGGGCTCCATGACGAAGCAGGGCAGCAAAATGAGCACTGACCTAAAGCTGCACCCACAGATGCTCCCTGACTCAGCTTGGGAGATCCCTGAAGGGATGTGGTGACCCTGGAACTGCAGGGAAGAGGATGCACATGGACAGTTCCACACACACAAACACACAGCACTGAAGGGCTGTGAACCCTGTCCCAGCTGAGCACTGCCCTGGCTCCCCCCCCAGCAACTCCCCTTCCCCACACACCCAGACATGCTGCAAACACACACAGCTTGACCTTTTCAGTGCTCCTTGCCTGAAAAACCTTATAAAATTCCATATTATACTGTGTTTGGGGGCAGTACAGTCACCACCTGCCCACAAACCCTCTTCTTCTCTATTGACTGAGTGAACACAGATGCAGAAGAAAATCCCAGGTGTCCTAAAGTCAGTTTGTTTAAATCTCCCTGACAAAACCAGCCCTGTAATTTCATCTTCAATCTCAATTTCTCTTTGTCTAATCCTCATATAACAAAGTGTCTCTATGCTCATGTTAACTGCTCTTTTATTACCCATAAATTGTTTCCCTGTGTCTTATCTCTGGCAGTGGAAGACTATGTAAAGTACATAAGGGAAAAAACAAACAACCATTTATTTGTCTTCCTGATACTATTTCCCAAGATTAAAATCCACTTAACACACAGCTGTATCACCAGATTTTAAAATACAAATACATCTCTAAAAGTCCTTATTTCCAGGAAAGCACTGTTAACAACAAAAGTCTCCCTGAAATTTAAGAAAAACCCCACATTAAAAAAAAAACAAAACCACAAAAATACAGCAAAAAAAAAATAACTAGAAAGTAACCATTTACTTATTTTGGCAACATTTTCTCCTCTGAAAAAGCAAACCTCCACTCCACAGGCAACAGCAAATAATTAGTCTGGTCATGAACACAAACTGTTTGGAATTGTTGCAGCGGGTGCCTGGAGACAGAGGTTTTTCCAGACTCTTTTTCCAGTCAATCTCACAGCCAAGGAATAACAATAACAACAAGGAAAACAGAATCAAAAGAGAACTACACAAAGAAGAAAATGTTTCCCCTTCAAAAAGACACCATATCTGCAGCTCCTCAGAGACACGATAAGCAGCACCTGTCAAACAGAGCCTTGGGAACACCAAGATTTAACTATAAAGGGAAGAACCAGCTTTCCTGACTTAAATTTCTGGGTTACACACAAGCCACTGAGCCACCTAAAAATTACAGTCATAGGCTGGAGTCAGTTGAGGAAAAAAATACTGCTTTTGTTTGTCTTAAATTTAATAAGATCATCAGGATGAAGAACCTTCCAGAGGAACAGTGGGCATGTGCCTGGTACTGACCTGGAGCACAACTCCACTTGTTCCCTTCCAAAGAGTACATTACTAGAAATAAGAGTCAATAAGAAGCCTTCTGCAGAGGCTTCTGCCTTTATTATCTTTGCCTTCTGCAAATCTAGAGATTTGCCAGTCTTCATGTACGTCTTATTTAAAAAAAAAAAAAAAATTAAAAAATCACACTTTATACATCAATCTGGCAAACAAGGTTACTCATTTAAGCAGGAGCTCATTCAGCCTCAGGGACAAAGCAAACCATGCAAATAAAGCAACTCTGATACACCTTTCACTGTTTCTCTGACATCAACTAAACATTAACCTCAGCTTCTTGAGCCTCTAATTAATTTCTGTCTTTGGAAGATATAAAGTAGCAACTAAGAGCATCCAATTTTTCACAGCTGCAGTTTGACACACTGGAGTTGCTTCTTTTTTTCCACTGCTACGTGACTATTGCAGGCAGCATTCAAACAAAGCCAGCACCAGCCAAGCTCCTGAACTGCAGGGCCACTCTCTCAAAAATACAATGACCTATATTCCAGGGGACAGCAGAAGCATCATACAATCCTGGGTTTAAGGAGATTATTTAATGGTTTATTCCCTAAATGTAAAAATAACAGTGTTGGTCCAATGCAGACAACGGAACAACCTCTCTCCATTAAATGCATTGAATATTTCAACCAGCTATCTTCAGCACAAGCTCCCATTTCCAGAAATAACCACAGGATAAAAGGCAAAAGAGCATATGGGAGAGCAGTGGGGTACAGTGAGCAGTGCTGGGTGCCAGGCCCTCTCCTGGCCAAACCAGTGCCTTCCACAGGGTCACTTCCGATGCCAGTGGAGCGCACTGGAATTGCTGCATCAGAATTCCTGATCCCAGGGCACCACAACTCCTGATCCCAGGGCACCAACCCCCTTCAGAATCAGCAAAATCCTTGTTCCTCAAAGCCAGCACTGCAAGCCATGACATGTCACCTGGAGGTTTGTGACACGTATTTTGGGAATGTCAGGTTTTGCAGATTTACCTTGGAATGCCCAGGTTTTGTCCCCAGCTCAGAAGGTCCCTTGACACCCCCAAGCACAGCCAGGGTTTCTCCAGAGCTGTTTCCCCCCAAGTCAGTCCAGCACCAACTGTGCCACAGACCGGAACCATTTCAGGCCCTTTTCTGACTTCATTTTCTTTAGACATTTTTTTCATCTTAAATCTTTCATTCTAATAGTTGTCAAAGGCACTCAGGAGCTGTAAATGACTACCACCACCACGCTGCTTTTTTACAATTCTGTAAGATTTTCAAACCTGCAGGGACTCAGCTTTGATTTGACGGCTGCCTACACTTCTATTGCTGTTGTATCAGACCTGTAGTTTCAGTGTCCACAATACTTTACAAGCGAGAAAAGCATTTTTTTTATGATAAGAAACAAAGTCAAGCTCCTTGTTAAAAAGAAAATACTCCCACACATGTTAAAAATAAATACTGCATTTAAAATAAATAGCTTCACATGTACTTAAAACTCTTTAGGATCAAAGCTAAGATTTTACATTTTGACTTGAACATTTAAATATTTAGATATAACATGAAAAGATGGAGAGAGAAATCACAGCTAAAAACCTTCTGAAAGTTACCTGCTGGAAATTGAGAACCACAGCAAGTTGTGCAGGACAATGAAAAGCCCCTTGGTGACCCCTGGCTCCCCCAGCCCTGAGCTTGGGGAAGGGCAACCACCACCCTCATCTGCATTTGAGCAGTGAATTCTCAGCACTCTCTGCATGTCAGAACTCACCAGCTGCCCTTCCACACTGCCAGGGGAGTTGGTACAAATCCACTGTGATCAGGCTGTGCTGATAATTCCAAAGGCCTGGACAGGTGTTAGAAAATGGAGAAGGGAAAATCATGAAAGACAGCAAGACCATTTCCTTAAGAGAATGATGAGAGAAAACAAGGTTTTGCCTCAACATTCAGAGTTTTTAAGTCTTCCAAGTGACCTAAAATCCTCTAGGAACTGGTATGAGCTGTGCATGTGAAAGCTTCTGGAAGACACATACGCAAGAACAATGTGGACTTTCCTTAACTGAAAGAGATTTATTCTGTTTTTCAAACAGAGTGTGTTTTTTGAGGTGATCTCTGTGTGATCAACTTCACCAATCAAATGATTTCAAATCCATGCTGTAATTCAAGGAAGAACCATGGCTTGGAAAGGTGGCATGAAAGAAGTAACAGACCCCTATATAAAAACTTGCTGCTTCAGTTAATAAAAGTATCCTGCAAAGCTGTATGAGCAAGGATCTGAAAAAGTCACACAAAGGGAGATGTTTCTGTTGCATTCCCTGCAGTTCCCATTAAATTCAGGCTCAAGGATGAGGGGTGTTACCTTCCAAAAACATTCGTAATGATCAGAATTTATTTCTCCTCCTAAAGGATTAAATAAAAAACAACAAACCCATGTAATCAAAAAGAGGTATGATTTTTTCATCACTGTGTTTTACATCCTTGTTTTTAAAATTCCTTGAAGCTGCTTAATAAGCACATCTCAAGGTATTACAGGACAGACCCATAAAAAGCCACTGCCAATCAATGACTACAAGCAGAAAGGGTTACAAGAGATAAATTAATCTGGGGCTCTCAACAGGTTTTTGGTTTGTTTTTGCAGCTTTCCTCTAGTAATCAAATTTGCTAAGTAGAATTGCTTTAAAGGACAAAATCTGTGCTAAAAACATCTCAACCAAAGAAATTTTAGATATTTTTTGTATGAAACTACTCCTGAGTTCAAAGAAGAACAGATAATACTTACTATTTTTTTTAAATAAATGAACTTGGCCTCTTGGCCAGATTTTCATGATGTAGATCTTATGCACTTCATTTATTAAATTGAATGATCTCGTGGATTATTTTTGGTATAAACCTCAGGTTAATCTGGAGTCTATAAAAATTACACAGTAAACTCTTGCTAGGGAAATACAGCTCAAATAATCCAGTACTTACATAATAACTTCAAGTATCTTGCAAAGAATATGACAGAATTCCCATTAATTTTCTTGTCTCACCTAAGCCAGGAACCAGGAACAGATATAGAATCTGTCTGCTGACACAGCCCATCCAGAGCAGCTTGGATTTTAAGTGTTACCTCCTGTTTCTAGTTGGATAAACTCACCTGATTGCACAAAACAAAAAGCCAAAAAGCTGCATCTCTGATTGCAATGCCTTTCTTTTTTTTTTAAGCACAATCTCTCAAAGTTTCAGAAGCTTCCCAAATACAACCACCCTGTGCTATCAGTTTCAGCATAAGTGATATGTGGTTTTCATTAAATGCAGATGAGAAAATTTACTGTCAATGTTTACATTCTAAATACTTCCTCAAAACGTTTTTACTTCTGGAAACAAAGAGAGGAAGTTGCAGGCAGCTAATCTAAAACAAAAATTCACAGAAATGTGAAGCAGTAGGAAAGGTCATGCTCTGAAGTGGTTGTATAAGCCCTTCCTTCCCACAGCTTGGCTTTATCAGTGTTAAGTTCTCAAGTCCTTAAACACAGGACAAGCTTCCAAAATGTCAAGCACGAGGTTGAGGGACTGCAGCCAAAGGTACAACAGCCCAGGGACCTGGGAGCCAAAGTGGGCAGAGCTGCCCCCCAGGAGCAAACCCAGGGAACAAGGAAAGCCTTTTCAACACAAGGAATCCAAACCCAAAAACCCAAAGGAGCCCCAGTGTCCCACCACTCACCCAAGCCACCAAACCCCCCCCGACTGCTCAGAAGGCCCAGGGAAAGCAGAGCTGACAGGGCACATCTGCACCCTGCAGGCACAGAGATCTGCTGGCAAAGGCATACAGTAACACACCTGCTCTTCCCAAACTCCCCAGCAAGACCCCAGGAATTCACTCTCTGCCAGAAAGAACAAAAAGCAGAATTACAGAGGCCAGAGAGAGGAACTGGGAGTGCTGGAACAAGGATCACTTGTATCTGTATCATTGTACCCTTTGATTCTGTGGCTACTACCAAAAGCTCAACACTTCGGTCTGACTTTCTGATGTCTCAACATGATGAAAGAAAAGAAGAATCAGAAAGGGGAAGCTCCAAGGGTCAAAGACAAATTAACTCTACAATTATGGACAACTTCCAAGTTCATGTTACTGTTTTGGAACTTGCCAAAGTATTTTCTTGGACATTTTGATCACTTGCACTCTCCCCTCACAGTTTTTATACATCCCTACAGCAATAAACTGTAACAATTAACACTCAAAACAAGGTCAAAAATCAGTTACTGACTCCCATTCCTTACTCCTGTTCCCTCAAAATCATTTAACTGTTATCTCCAAGAAGAATTATGGCCTTATTTCTTGTAAGTTTACACTGCCAATATTAATTATTAATACTGAGGATCGGGGTAACAGTACCATTTCATGATGTAAATGCACCTTTGTGAGTGAACACAAACTCTGCCAGCCTTCCCTACGTTGCCTCATCCAACTTCAGACTCGAGTTTTACTCCCAAAACTGCTGCCACATACTGAACTTCACTTCCAGCTCCACCCCTGCTTTGCAAACACTTGAATTCAAGCAGGAAATGTCGGTCCTTACAAGGCCCAGGTCCTTCAGCAGCACCTGGGAGATCCAGGAGGTGAGGAAGCTCCACCTTTCCCTGTTGGCCACACAAGCCCCCAGAGCACAGAGCAGACCCAGCACTGGGCACAGCTGCTCCTGCACCAACCACTTACTTGAGAATAACAGGAAATAATGAAAGTTTACAGCAGTGGAACAAAGTAACGGCGAGGCTTCACAGAACAGAAAAAAAAATCCATTTTGTGCCACGTGCATTTCTGAGGCCTCAGTTCAAATCACAGATTTAGGAGTTGTTTTTCAGCAACATCAAATTTAAAAAAAAAAACCAGGCTCCTATGAAAAAATTACCAGCTGGCAGCACAGACTCTTCATAAAGGGACATACACCAATATCTTATTTAAATACAAAGAAAAACACCTTTAAATTCTTTTCAAATTTTAGCCAGCTATTGAATTTCTCCACCTACTTCCAAATTAAAATTCTGGACCTTGTGTGATCTAAATATACACACACACAGACAGTGCATTAGATTAAGAATATTTGCATTTTATTATCACACTGATTTGCCTGCAAAGGGCTGAGAACTGGAAAGGCACAGCACAGCCTCCATCAGGAGTTAAAATTCTGGGACAAGAATAAAGAGTTAGAAAACAAAGAGAAAAATAACAGAGACACACTTTTTATGGCAACATAGTTGTTAGAAGTAAGAATATGTACACAGTGTGTACACAATATACAAATATGGGCATTGGAACAGATCTGTGGATCTCAGCAAAGTCATTTTGCCTCATTTCACACAAACAGTAATATTTTGCAGACACAGGAGAAGCACAAATTAAAACCACCTCAATTATTATGCTGCAATAGGTAACAAGACTCTAGAATTCAGCAAAGTGCAGCAATCAAGTCAAAATACCTAAATTTAACTACTTTAAACTGTTTTCCACTGGAAGAGCTGCAGAGACTGCAAATTCCCACAGAATTTATGACCAAAACACTCCAAAGCAGCTGGAGATGTGCCACTCTCACAGCACCACACCAGTAACTGCTCTGAAGAGAAAAGGCAATTCCAGTGGAAGTGCTTTGTAAATAACACACCATGGGGAGCAGGGCAGGAGGTGCATTTCTGGATGAGATAAAAAACAATTTACAAGAGAAGGATCTATTCCCCTGAATAGCAGCAAAGATTATCCAAATTAACTAAACCATTAGTTCACCCTGAAAGTCAACCCTTCAAAGAAGATTCTCAGACAAAGCCTCAATTCTTTTTCCTTCCAAAAGGAAAAATAAAGTCATGTCCACGGATAACTGCCACAGATCAGCATCTGCAATGTGCTTCCTACCAAAAAAGCTCTGGCTGTGTGACTCCAGGCACAGACACAAGCCATGGGCTGAAGAGGAAGATCAGTTCCACAGCTGCTCAACCCAGGCCAACACCTCCAAGCACAGGCTGAACCACTGACAACAAGTGTAACTCCAACAGGATTCCACAACTACTCAGTAACTGCCCTCTGCAAATTCATACCATCACCCCTTGCAGTACAAAACTTGCCAGATAGAGGTTTTGGTGATGAAAGAATAAATACATACACACAAAATGTGTGTGTTTGCGTAAGAGACATTCTGACACCCCCCCAAGTGAGGACCAGGGTTTGGTTACTCAAAACTGATTCCTTTCAATAGAGGAATGACAACTACCCAAGTTTTATGTCAAGTGCTGAGAAAGGACTCTGATTTCATTCCTCACCCTTATGACACTGAGCAAGTTATTTCACTTCCAAGCCCAAGAGTAACATGGAAACCACACTCAGTCATTTAGCAAACGGCCTTCAACACCCACTCTTAGTTCAGTCACTGACTCAAATCCTGTTTTAACAACTTACTGCTAAAAAACACCTAAAAAACACCTTTCACTTGGCTTGTTTCTGCCCTTTGACCTTTTCTTTCCCAGTAAGAAATGCCATGGGAGATACTAAGAAATTGAGCCACCAAGCCAGGAAGTTGTCCATCACCATTAGCAATGAGCTTCACTATTGCAGAGTTTGCCAGAGTGAAATGAAAGATCACATCTGAAAGGCAAATGTGCAGACCACAATTTCACCATTAATTACCACACTTACTGAGCACTGCTTTTCATAAAAATGTAACTCCACTTGAACACCTTCCTACTGTACTAGAAACCAACCCAAACTCCCCAGGATGCTCCAAAGCCCTGCTGGGACAGGGCAGCCAGACCAGGGCTTTACCTCGGTACCGAAGTCACCACAACAAACCCCCACACACCAGCCAGGGACCTGCAGGCAGCAGCAAGCACATGCCCAGGGCCTAAACAAACCAAGACCTTGTTTCCAGACTCTTTACAGAGGTTGTAACTCGGGAACTCATCCCCTTATTTTTCTTGAATAAAAGAAATACTTTACTTTCCAAAGTTTTGGGTTATTCCCAAGATTTCTGAAATGGATTTATGCATCAACCAAAAAAATTAAATGAATTCCAACTGAAAGCACTTCTGTACAGACTGCATTAAGTTTTTATCCACTCATCTTGCTGCTGAATATCAGCATCTCCTTTTCAACTACCAGGCACAAAATGGGAAGGGCACACACTGCAGCTGGAAATTTTTACCTGGAGTTAATTATTTTTGTGATGGAAAAAAGAAAAAGAGGTGTGGTTCCTTTTTCTGTTTTGTCTCCTTGGCACTGAAGTACAACTGGCTCTCTGCACCTGGGGCAGGACTCAGCCCTCTGGCACAGGAGCCTCACAATGCTCAGTGCTTTCCCAGGGAAAAGGAACATCTCTCAGTCAAACATCTCCTGCTGGTGTCAGAATCATCAATTCACCACAAGTTGTACCAATTTCAAAGTTTCACACATTTACAGACAAAGTTTTGATCTTTGCTTCAGAAGCCCAGCAGGCAGATGCAGGAGCAGCTCCCAAGAGGAACCCAGAGACACAGGCTGTGCATGGAAAAAACAACACCCAGCTGGAGCTAAAACTAACAAGGGATGCAGGACAGCAGGGAATGACTCAAGTAAGGAGCTGCCTTTGCTCAGTGGGATAGGGGTAACAAGGCACATGGAAAAGGTCAACACACTCATCCCACTTTTCACTGGGAAGATCCACTCCAGGCCTCCCTGAGCCAGTAACAGTCTGCTGCATAAAGAAATACCTCCAAAGGAGGAAGATGAAGTTTGGAAGCACTTCAGGAAATTGGAAACACACAATCTACAGAATCCAGTCCAAGAATCCTGAGGGAGCTGCCAATGTCACTGACACACCACACTCTGCCACCTATTTAAAGGCAACGAGATTGGGAAAAGTTTCTGACTGGAAAAAAAGACAAATACCACAACAAACTTCAAAAAGAGCAAGGAGGAGGACATAGGCAACTCCACATCAGCCAGCCTAATCTAAATCCATGAGAGGATTAGGCAGCAAGTCCTCCTGGAAGCTATCCCTGTGTCCAAGGGGGACAAGAGGGTGATGGGGAATAGTCAGCATGGATTTATCAAGGGCAGATGATGCCTGATGAACACAAGGGCTCAATATAGATGATGGAACAGCACTGAATACAGAAGGACATGAACAACAGTATCCCACACTACCCCTACAGCCAAACTGGTGAGACAGGCACTGGGTAAGTGAGCAAGGTGCTGTTTGGGAATTGGATTGGACTGCTGGGCTGAAAGAACAGCCATCAGCAGGACCAAGCCCAGCACAAGCAGTGACAGTCACATCCCCTGGGGATCAACACTGAAACCAAGTCTTTATTAATCACCTGGATAGTGGGATAGGGTGGAACCTCAGCAGATTTCCAGTGACACCAAACCAGGGGGAGTGGTCAGGGCTCCTATTCAGGGGGACCTGGACATGTTGGAGAAAAGCACTGGCAGGACCTTATAAAGTTCAACAAATGCAAGTGCCAGGTTCACAACCCTGTGGGACAAGAGGGGCTGGACACAAACCAGATAAAAAGTGACTCTTGCAGAAAAGCACCTGGAGATCCCAGCAGGCCAAAACTGGAAAAGAAGGCAGCAGTAAAGGCAGGAGGCTCAGCCTGGGCTGTTTGCAGGAGCGCAGGCAGCAGGCCCAGGGCAGGATCCATCCCTCTGCTCAGCACTTTGCAGAGCTGTGCCCAGTGTGGGGCTCCCTGGGACAGGACTGACAGGGGCACTCTGGGGCATGGCCACTGTTGGGCTGGCAGATGGCAGGAGCACAGGAGGTACAGGGAAAGGCTGGTGGAACAGAAAAGAGCTCTGAAGAATCCTCACTGCTGTCAGCTCTCTAATGGAAGGGTGGAGAAGAGGGAAGTGACTCCTCTGGATGGTGCACAGTGACAGAGAGTCAACAGACACAAGCTGAAAAGTAAATTCCAACTGGCTTAAAGTGAGGGAGGAGAAATTACTGTGAGTGCTGTCAGATGTAAAAACAGATTCCCAAGAAAGGTGTTAAAGGCTGGACCAACCTTATCTAAATTCTTCGTGCTTTAAGTAGAGATCTGGATTAGATGACCTCCAGAGGCGCCTTTCAACCCAAATGATCCTATTTCAAGAATTTATTGTTTCATCTGCCTATGACTCTATTTCAACAGCTTTTCCTTCAGCACTTTTTGCATCAGGTTTAATACTTTTAATCCTATATGTTAAAATTTCAGTTCTCCTGTACATAGAGTAAGCCTGCATCCAGTGTGGTCATAGAAATGGAAATATCTCTTATCTGTTTAGAACTTCTTCCCTTTGTCCTGCTGTGCTTCCCCCACAGCCAGGGAACATGTTTTCAGCATCAGAATAATTCTGCACTTCTGAGGTTACTTGATCTAAAAAACCCACATCTTCCTCAACATCCTGACTCCCAACACAAAGATGATTAAAGGAGGAAAGCAAAGGGCTGTGACCCACCTCACTTTGTGGCAAAAACTGTTTTACTCATCTACTTAATAACACTAAAAAAACTTGTGTCCCTGCTACTCTTTCTGAAGAGTAAGAAAAACTCCACCAAAGACACAATAGAGGTTTTCCATGAGGGCCTTACTGATCCTTCAGAGTAATCTGTTTAATTAAGCAGGTTTTGGAACCCAATTTATGTATTTATGTCCTGTTTACAAAGAGTCACACCCAACAAACTACTTTTTCAGCTTCACAAAGTCCCCTCTGGGGACACTTCTGATATAAAAATTAAATAAACACTTTAAAAGCCACAGAGATTTTTTTTAATTATCTACACATTGGTTTTGTTTCTTTTTAAAGTTAGAAATACAGGAAAAAGGTGAAACAAATAATTTTCAAACACACCAGGCTTTTTTTATGAACCAAGACTCAGTCAAAGAAGAAAGGAGCCCTTCAGCAGCCCCGTTACAATAATGGCTCCTTTAACAGCTGGAACAAACTGCCAAAGGCATGAACCTCAAAAAACACATCAAGATATGGTTGAAAACAACTTAACCTCCACTAAAAGGACACCTCCAGGAAGCTCAGTGTTAATACCTGAAAAGTACATTTAATTGTCACTTCATAGGTCAAGATTAAAATTCATGGGGAGAGGCCGAGAGCTGTTACAGGAATGATTAGTGACCAAAGAGAAAACGACCCCTCACTGGGGCATTGCCACATATTTTTTCAACCTTCTAGTTAGAACTGCTGCTATTTTTTTTAATGCCAAGATCACAAGTGTCAGTAACACATTTCAGTTCATTGGGTGCATAAAATGGGTACAATCCAATGAGAAATTCATCTGGACTGGGAATCACAAATGTGTGTAATTACTAAGGTCAGTCAAGCCTGAAATAGCCTTCCAATTATGGTAGAGGTAATAGCAATAGACAACTGATTACATTTAAATTAGAGCTAAATAAATTTACAACCCCCCCAACAATGCCCAGATCACTCCTGGAAATTTATAACACACCAGAAAGTTCAGACACAAGAAAGGGTAAGAAAGGAGAGAATAAAACCACAGCAACCTCTGTGGACACATGGAGGAAAAATTTAATTTATATGAAAGTAAGCAAAAAATTACACCAAGGCTCCATAATTAATCTAAGTAGTGCAGAAAAAAAGAGCTCAAATCATCCTTATCATTACAACCTTCTCCACAAGTACCTTCAGTAAATCCTTCTGCAATCCCCTCACTAACAAGTCTAAATCCTCACCTGTGAATCACCTCTTAAAGGAGTGAATGCTGGTTTTAACCAAGCAACACATTTCCCTGTAACCACCTTACACAGTAAACTGCAGAGCACTTCCTACAACTCTGCAATTTGGCTTCAATTCTCACAACACTGGAGTTAATTCGTGCTCACCATAACTGTATTTATAGTCTTCTCAAGTTTAAACTGCAAACTAAGCTCTTAATCATATCATTAATACCATCTAACCCACAAAAACACACTTGGCTACAATCCTACTTAAAACCTCAGCACAGGCACAACCTGCAGAGCTAACCTGATAACCCCAGCAAACTTCCTTCAGATGTGGAGCCGCGTCAGCCTCGGGACACGCGGTATTCTGGCCTGTATCAGAGAGATTGGGTTAAACAAAGCCGTGGCACCTGTCCCGATTCGAGGGATAAGCAAACACTGCCTGTGCCATCACCAAGGTCTCTCTGGAAACTGAAGGCACAGCTGCTCTCCCCAGAGCCTCAGCCCAAAACTAACGCGGTTGTGAGACCAGAGCTCCACAATGAGAGAGAAAAGCAGCGCTTACCTAAGCAAGACATTTCTTACTTGTTGCTGGGTTTTTCTGTCTTAAAGAAGAGCTGACACTTTAAAACTTATTTTTTACCCTCCTCTTACGAAAGGATGGATGCACACAGACACACACACACACAGAGCGGTGAAATGGGGCGGGCTGTGCCTTATTTACAACATATCAAAGCCAAGCAGTTTAACAACACAGCTCTGAGGGACAGCAGGAGCAAAGTACAGCGACTCTGCAGGAACTCCCACAGAAGGAGAGTCACCAGGACCGTTCCACTCCGTGTCCGACCTGCCTCAGGGGCTTCAGCACCTTTGCAAAGCCCTTTTGCCTAAAGACAAGGATTTTTTGGTACTGCCTCGTGGTTCGGGAGAGCGGAACTGTGGAGGGGGGCTTGCAGAAAATATAGGGAAAAAAAAAGCCAAACCAAAAAAAAACACACCCAAGGCAAAACCAAACGTGGATGAATCCGAGCCACGCACATATTTAGGACAGCAGTTCGCCAGTTTTGGCTCTTGGGAAGTGACTTCACTTTTGCCGAGGAGGAGGAGGAGGAGGCAGATGAGCACTTCCACAGCGCTCTCCCCTCCCTCACCACGAAAACAACTTTATGTTTTCCCAACCCCGCACTCCGCTCGGGCGGTGCTGCCCCGGGGAGCTCCCGACACCCCCTCCCAACACAACACACAGACACGCACACAGAGACACACAGTCACACGCATAGACAGTCTCATACACACACAGAGACAGACAGACAGACACACACACACACACAAACACAGGCACATCCCCTCCCCCGCGGTCAGTGCCCGCTCCCGGTCCCGGTTCCCCCCGTGTCTCACCCCCGGTGCCGGTGTCTGTCTCGGTCTCTCCCGGCGAGGCCGCGCAGCCGCCTCAGGGCCGGGGCCGCGCCGGGCACATTCCGGCGGCGCGAGGGCGGTGCG
>VYZS01096600.1:11932-39341 GCA_013400695.1 Neodrepanis coruscans
CTGATCAAAAAAAAAAAAAAGAAGTTGAAAAAAGCATATATGGATTTCTATACAGTATACACAGAAACCAAAAAATTTTGAAAACATTTCAATATCTGAGAAACTCAGATATAAAATGACAAAACTGAGGAAGGTTTTCAAACATTAATAAAGGATAGTAAATGACTTAAGAGAAAAAAAGTTAATTAACATTAACAAAAATGTAATGGTTCAGAATATTCTGATTTCTATCAGCATTTTTCATGCCCTATAAATCTTATTGAAATATTTCAGAATTGATATTAAAATGTTATTAAATATAATTTAAAAAAAGAGGTTTTTCTTAAAAAAAAATCATTCCCCAAAAGCTTGTGCCTACAAATGATTACAAAAGCATTCATTTTTGACAGGCAGTATTGTGAAACAGAGCTAGAACTGTTTTTTATAGCATGGAAAAAAAAAAAGTCTTTAAATATATATGCAGATATTTCCTCAGAAAATATAAGAAGACAGCAGAAACTATTTTTTTTTNTGTCTGTTCCCTTCTGATTCTAAATAAATACTAGATATTGACCTTAAAAATATGTGTCTCATTACAGACATTTAGACCTGTTCCATTCCAGATCAAGATCCCAGACACCTGAAAGATTCCTTCCTCATCAGTCTTTTAGGACTAATATGTCTGTCTAGGTTTTATTGGAGTTGGGTTTTTTGTTTTGTTTTGNAATATAGACTCAAGATCTCCAAATTAAATGTGGAAAAGAAGATCATGCATGTGTGACAGCCTGATTTGAAAGTCGTTTTGAGCAACTACATTGGCAGATGAACTTTTCCTGAGAGAAATTGCAGTAATTAGGTTACAAAAATAACCTCTGAAGAGGCATTACTTAAATAAATAGTATTATACAGGGTGAGAGTACATTATAATGACTTTGGGTCTATACATGTAAACAATGTGAACTATTAATCATTTTCTGAGATTTGTTGTTGTCAATTTCTTGAAGAAAACTAGACTAATAACACCCCGAATGTGAAGAAATAAAATATATAAAAAATCATAATGCCTGATTCACATTAAATTTTACTTACTTATAGTATTATATTCTAAATATATAGTATTGCAGCAGCAACAAAAACATGTAGAATGTATTCGGGTGTTTGTACTGTATAAGTAATTATGCAGCACAATGGAACATTAAATTCTGACTCATTCTTGAGAAATTTTAGAAGTTTCAGAACTGAGATTCTTTGCTGAGATTCTTGTATATTTACACATTAACCTTGACAGGCTGGATAGGTGGGCTAAATCCAATAGTATGAAGTTTAAGAAATCTAAGTGCCAAGTTTTACACTTTGGTTACAATAACCCCAAGCAGATATTGAGTTGCTGGAATGTGTTCAGAGAAGAGCAACTAGAATGGTGAAGGAGCTGGAGTACAAGCCCTGTGGGGAAAGGCTGAGGGAGCTGGGGTTGTTTGGAGAAGAGGAGGATTCAGGGAGATCTTATTGCTCTCTACAACTACCTTAAGGGAGATTGTAGCCAGGCAGGGGTCAAACTCTTCTTTCAGGCCCCCAGTGACAGATCAAGAGGACACAGTCTTAGGCTGCATCAGGGAAAGTTTAGACTGGATATTAGGAAAAACTTTTTCACAGAGTGAGTGATTTGCCATTGTAATGGGCTGCCCAGGGAGGTGGTGGAGTCACTGTCCCTGGATGTGTTTAAGGAAAGGTTGGATGGCATACTTAGTTACATGGTTTAGATGATGGGATGGTGTTGAGTAGGTTGATAAGTTAGGTGATAGGCTGGACTTGATGATCTCTACGGTCTTTATCAACCTTGGTAATTCTGTGTGTAATTAGCTATTGCTATGAAAAGGAATGTTTTCTATGAGGAATGAAATACTGGCCCTTATGGAAGAATTTTGTGTTTGTTCATGGTCATATTTGATGATCCTCTAGGGTGTGTGCTTCTTCCTCAGTATCACAGGAGTAAGAATACAAACAATAGTATAGTAAGGATGCTTACTGTAGACGTAAGGATATGTATTACTATAGTAAGGATGCTTACTATAGAAGTAAGGATATGTATTACAAATGAAAAATTAATGTTATAGCCTGGAGGAATCCAACATGTCAAGCAAGTCTAAGGTTTATTTCACCAGACAGCAGGCATTCAGCTGACTACAAAGAATGATTTCTCGACTAGAAGTTCATGAAGAAATACTGCAAATTCCTCATAGAGTAGATATTTAGGATACCAAACATAGGGACAATAAAGATAGCTTGAATGCACAGGCACATATCGAAACACCTAATATGGAAATAAGTAAAGAAAAAATAGAAGTCAAAGAAATCAACTAAAAAAATTACCAATGTTCTTGCTGAATTAGTTGAATGATACTGATAAGTAAGGGATATTTTTTGTCAGCTGTCCTGGTTTAGGACAATATTAGGTGTTATCAACAGATGAGAAACGTATAGAAAAGGCAGCAATTTATTGAATGTATAGGGAATTATGAGTATGGATGGTTGTGAGGATGTGGATATGAACGTACCGATATGAATCTGTTATTGAAGTGGTGAACCAAAGGGAAAGGAAAAAAAACAAAACAAAAACAAACCAATAATCAATGTCCTTGGAAAACACAGATGTCCCTTATGGCCCTGGCAGTCGCAATGTGATGTGGTGTAGGAGCTGCAGTTACAACTTAGGAGCCCCTTGGGAGCACAGGAGTGCAGTTACTCCATTCCCGCCGGCAGGGGGCACTGTGTGTCACTAAGGAGCACAGGGTGCAGTTACTTTTTTTTCTCACCGGCAGGGGGCGCTGTGTGACAATATGGATGGGTCCCGAGGGGAAGGAGCCATGTGCAAGCAGGGACAAAATGGTGGATGCCAAGCCCAGGGTGAAAAGCCCCTCCAGTGGGAATGGGCTAGCAGCACCCAGTTCAGGGACTGAGAGGGACGAGGGGACCCCCCAAGAACTACAGGGGAGGCTTAGACGTGGGGGCACACAAACCAGAGCTTCAGTGGAGAAACTGCTGTGTTCCAGGGGCTGCAGCGTCTGTGGAGGGGTTTTCTCAGTGGTTTTCTCAGCTGAAAAACAGTGCTCAGTGACCCCAGGAGTCCGCAGGGAGACAAAGCAGCAGGAGCCACACTGGTTTTCTGGGGAAGCAGTTGAGGGAGGGAGCATTCTGTCCCTTGCAAACACCCAAAAGAGGCAGAGGGCTGGTCCCCCAGTTCTCTTATAATCTCAGTCCACTCCCAGAGCTCTCTGCATGGTCTGGGGAGTCTCCACCTTCCTTCCCAGGTATCCCTCCATCTCCAGGAGCCTATGGGAAACCGAGGAAAAGAGGTTATCCCTCCCAAGCCCAGCCAATCTGACCCCACCCCTCACTAATCTGAGGAGAGGAAAGGAGTTATTTTTCTTTTTGTCTTCCTCTTCGGGCCCCAAACCACCCAGCAAAAACCTTCCTTTTCATTTATAGGTATATAGTTTAGCTAGAGGCATGAACTTAAGATCCAGCAGTTTACACTGGTATTTATGCCTACACTGTAAGTGTAGTGGAAATGTAAGTGGAAATGAACAGAAGTGATAGTTCTGCCAGTGTTGACATGAATATTACAGATGAATGAATGTATCTTCTTGAAATTGCTGGCAGTCACACATTGTGAGTTCAGATGTATGTTTTTTTCTAAAGAAAATTGAGAAAAGGCACTTGTGGTAAACATGTATTCAATTATCCCCAAATAGACTAATACAGTAATTCAAGCTGTAGCAAGATATTTTCCTGATTGTGAGTCCTCTTTTGTATGCCACTTACAATCTTCCATGTGTTGCTTTAAAATGTTTTCCATCATTACTAAATTTACCAAAATAACCTAGTATCTAGTGCTGCAAATTAGAATTCTCTTCCTTCCATGATCCATACTTAAGATTCTTAAATGTCAAACAACTTTTTTTTTTTTTTTTCCCCCAGCCCAGGAGTGTAAAAAAGTACTTTAAGAATGCTTGTACTCCTGATGAATTGTGCTGAAAGTCCTATAAATTATATTGAGCTTTTTATGTTATTCCAGCTTCTGTTGGTGATCTACTTTTTGTACTGCTGCATGGCACTGCACTGTGTCATGCATTTGAATGATTTTTCCTGTTTCTGATCCTTGTAGAATAAAGTCTATCTGATAATCAGGAAAAAAAAAATAAAGGGAAAAAACCCACACTCCACAACTTTAAAACGTTGCAAAATCCTAAGTATATTTATGTTCAGTACTATATAAAAGGAAAAAAAATGTGACTAAATAAAGACTTTATATAGGTCATCATAAAACAGCTGTCCACTTGCTATCTAACTCCCATTTTTACCATGTCCTCCTGAGATACTACTGTTGCCTAGTATGGAATCAGAAATATCATGCACTAGGGTGATCAATTCCCCAGCGGATTGATCACAGCAGCAAGCCTGGCAGAGTTCAAGATTCATTTGGATGATATTTTTGGGAATGTGGTGTGACTCTTGGGTATGGTCCCATACAAGGCTAAGGGTTGGACTTGATGGTTCTGAGTCCCTTCCAACTTGACATATTCTGTGATTCTGTGAAAATTGTTCAAGCTTCTATTATTTTGAATTACAAGGCATCCAATTCTTCTCACTTTCATCTGTATGACTTTAATTGAAATAAGCCTTTATACATATATATATATATTTCCACAGCTGCTATCTACACTGGCTTTTCTTTAATTTAATGTGATTTATTTCTTCCAGTCCCAGAGGCTTCTAACGATGTCTGAGTCATGCTTCAGACTGTCAAAAGTCGTCCTATACTCTCAACTAATTACTGTCTTTGCTGCCATTCACTTCTGGGCCCTAAGGAATCTTCAGAATAAACTCAACTTCTTTATAATATCTCAAAATAACTATTTATATCCAAGGCTTGGCAGAAGACAGGGATTTTACAGAAAATGCCTTTAAAAAATAAATTAAAATTGAAAATTAATTTTTCTAGAGAGATATTTGGTAGATTTGGTAGACAATATCTTGTCTCCACACCCACAAAGAGCACAGAGAGAGACCATGGCAGATGAGGACCCCAAAAATTACTCTGCCTGGCTATTCCCAGGCCCATCATAGGGGTCATTGGCCCATCATGAGGGTCATCATCCCATCAAAGGTCCATCTTGACAAGCCCAGAAAAGTACAGGGATGCACAATGATAAGCTGGAACCCAAATTCAGGACTCAGAGGAAGCACTTCCCAGGCCTACAGCAGAAAAGCTTCAGCCTAAGTGTCCAAGTATGAAACCCACCAGAAGAAGCCAAGGAGAGTGGTTCTCCAGAACACTTTTCAGACCAATGGGGTTCGTCACCTAGGGGTGTGTTACAAGTTACAGAGGAAGAGCTTTTGGACATAGCACAGGACTCATTTTGGGATATTTAGGGGAAGTACCAAAGACAGGAAAAGGGAAGTGGTTAGATGATTTGAGGAGCAACAATTGTGAGAAACAGAAGGAGAAGAGAATAAAAAGTTTTGTACTTGTGCAAGCAGGAGATAGTCCATGTGGTTGTCTGGCTGTGCTCTGTGCCTGATCAGAGATGTCTCTTTCTATTAAAATCCTTTCTAACTCTAAACTGGGTGAGGACTCTTGATCCCATGTGTATGAGGATGAGATGCATTCTACTTTCAGCTGTTTTCCAGTAAGGGGCTCTTATATATGGGAGTCTGTCACCAGCAACTGGTGTGAGTGTAGGTGAGTGACAGAGTTTGTAACCGCAAGTGGAGATCATGTTGAAAGGGTGAGAACATTTGTGCTGTTTGTCTTTATGTGGGTGTCGTGGTTTTACCACAGATTTAGTGGTTTTGGACAAGAGATTCCAAGAGAAGCCACAGACACACCCCACAATGAAGAAAACACACAAATATCACAGTTTATTTCACGCACACACAGAACCCGACAAATAAAGTGCAACAAGACAGACAAATTAAGTTTCCCAGGGCCTGTATTGGGATGAGGACGCTCTGGAAATAGTGCTTGTCTCTCTCTGGGCTCCAGGAGAGAAGCCGGGGTAACTAGAGGAAGCATGTGGCTGGTCTGACGACCTCCCTAGCAGCGTGAGCTTCCGCCCGGCTTTGACTGGAGGAAAAAACACTCAAGAAAATTAGAAGCCGCGTGTGTGCCCCTCCCTCCCCTTCTCGATAGCCCAGGAAGGGGATTTAGTGCTGATGAAAAAGATGTGGTCTTTGGATCCCGGCAATAGTCGCCGATAATTGCCAGNGCACGACAGTGGGTGACCTGAATGACTGTATGTGATCTGAGACTGTTGCCCATGTATGTACTCATGTATATTATATATGATGGAGTGTGTGTATGTGTGATTTGTGTATTTGTGTCTGCTGGAATTTTCAGCATCTCTATGACTTGGACGTATGTCAAATCCTGAGTGATGGCTTTTTCTCTAACAATATTGAGTATTAAAAATTGGATTTCAAAACATTATTTTTAATTTTTATTTTTGTAATTTTCAAAACAGCATTGTACTTTTCTGTATTTCATCATCTGTAAGCAATATTTCATCCCTCCTACTACCAATATTTTATTATCTTACTCTAAACATTAGGATTACTGTAATTTAAACATCTGCTTTGATAGAATCACTGACTTTTGGCTACTCAAAATGATTTAATAGATATTCTAAAAGAAATGTAATGTAATATTGTAATATTTTGTCAGTAGCAAATAAAAAAATGACAGAATCTAATAGCAATATTGCATTTTTGTCAAATAATGTGTAATGACATTAAACTGAAAGTAATTCCAAAATACATTTTAAAAATCGAAAGGTAGAAAAAAGAATTCACTGAACTCTTTTCAAAGAACAGCATTAATTGCATTCATCGTCTTAATTTGGTTTTATTCCTTGACAATATCTCAATCTGCAAAAGTTATGTTACCACTGATTTCTAATATTTTTAAACATATATTAATATAAACAAAATATTTAAGAAATCAATCTTAATTTGTTTTTTCAGGTTTAATCTGGAATGTATATGAAAAGTATGAGCCACAAAAGGTCAATACATTTATGTAATATGAGAGAAGGGAGCTTGAACTTGAATCCATTTTAGTTTTCTTCTGGGAAAAGACGAGGTTTCAATTTCTTTAAGAAAGTATTATGCTAAACCAACAAAGTAAAAGTATATAGATATTTTTTAAAAGAAAACTGTTCTAAGAGAAATGAAGCCACAGCCCATCTAAAGTCAAGAAACACAGAAAAGTAAAAGAGTTCTTGTCACTGACACGTTCTGCAATCTTACCAGCGCTAACTGACTTACTGTATTTACAAAATGTATTTCCACTTGTTTGAACAAGTTATAAAGAATTTCCCTTCCAGTTCTGGTAAGTCATTTTACTGGAGATGCAACATGGAAAACTGTAAATTTTAGAAAAGGAATAAATGCTAGGTATAGTAATTCTTCCATTTTCTTTTTGCTTTAACAGCTCTCCTCAAAGTGCTTGGAAATATCATTGTTATTTTTACAGAATTTGGTAATAGCATTGATGTTACATCTTTCAATAAAAGATGGGAGTCTTAATGCAGCTTGAAAAGCATTTGAGAACCATAACTTAGTAAACAATTTACTTGTAGTAATTTTCTTTTCCCATGTCACAAAAGTACTTTGCATCCTTTAACACTTAAATATATTGTTATCTTATTTTACTTGGAGAGAAACATAAAGAATTCTAAAAGAGAAACGCAAAAGCCAACAGTCTGTATCCTCTACAAAATGTTCAGGATTCACAGAATCATAGAATCACAGAATTAACAAGGTTTGAAGAGATCATCTTTGAGATCATCTAATCCAACCTATTACCTAACGCCACCTCATTGACTAAACCACGGCACTAAGTACCACATCCANTGACAGAATCTAATAGCAATATTGCATTTTTGTCAAATAATGTGTAATGACATTAAACTGAAAGTAATTCCAAAATACATTTTAAAAATCGAAAGGTAGAAAAAAGAATTCACTGAACTCTTTTCAAAGAACAGCATTAATTGCATTCATCGTCTTAATTTGGTTTTATTCCTTGACAATATCTCAATCTGCAAAAGTTATGTTACCACTGATTTCTAATATTTTTAAACATATATTAATATAAACAAAATATTTAAGAAATCAATCTTAATTTGTTTTTTCAGGTTTAATCTGGAATGTATATGAAAAGTATGAGCCACAAAAGGTCAATACATTTATGTAATATGAGAGAAGGGAGCTTGAACTTGAATCCATTTTAGTTTTCTTCTGGGAAAAGACGAGGTTTCAATTTCTTTAAGAAAGTATTATGCTAAACCAACAAAGTAAAAGTATATAGATATTTTTTAAAAGAAAACTGTTCTAAGAGAAATGAAGCCACAGCCCATCTAAAGTCAAGAAACACAGAAAAGTAAAAGAGTTCTTGTCACTGACACGTTCTGCAATCTTACCAGCGCTAACTGACTTACTGTATTTACAAAATGTATTTCCACTTGTTTGAACAAGTTATAAAGAATTTCCCTTCCAGTTCTGGTAAGTCATTTTACTGGAGATGCAACATGGAAAACTGTAAATTTTAGAAAAGGAATAAATGCTAGGTATAGTAATTCTTCCATTTTCTTTTTGCTTTAACAGCTCTCCTCAAAGTGCTTGGAAATATCATTGTTATTTTTACAGAATTTGGTAATAGCATTGATGTTACATCTTTCAATAAAAGATGGGAGTCTTAATGCAGCTTGAAAAGCATTTGAGAACCATAACTTAGTAAACAATTTACTTGTAGTAATTTTCTTTTCCCATGTCACAAAAGTACTTTGCATCCTTTAACACTTAAATATATTGTTATCTTATTTTACTTGGAGAGAAACATAAAGAATTCTAAAAGAGAAACGCAAAAGCCAACAGTCTGTATCCTCTACAAAATGTTCAGGATTCACAGAATCATAGAATCACAGAATTAACAAGGTTTGAAGAGATCATCTTTGAGATCATCTAATCCAACCTATTACCTAACGCCACCTCATTGACTAAACCACGGCACTAAGTACCACATCCAGTCTTTTTTTTGAACACTTCCAGGGGCGCTGACTCCACCACCTCCCTGGGCAGTCCATTCCAATGGCCAATCACTCTTTCTGTGAAGAATTTTTTGCTAATATCCAGTCTAAACTTCTCCTGATGCAGCTTGAGACCGTGTCCTTTCCTTCTGTCACCAACCACCACCTGGCTACAACCTCCTTTCAGGTGGTTGTAGGGAGTGATAAGGTCTCCCCTAAGTCTCTGTCTAGGTTTGAGACAGTGAAAGGATTATATAACCACTACTTGGATGAGAACTCTTTAGAGGGCATGCAACAAGATTTATTAAAAAAAAATAAATCCCCTTCACCCAAGACCATGCCCTCAACACACGACCCCAAGAAACCCAAAAAATACCCTGGACCCAGCCACCAAAAAAGAACACCCCAAAAACCAAAACGATTATTGAAAACTGCAACACTGAAAAAGGATTCAGCTGCAGAGCAGAGTGGAGGATCCTGCCGCCGGTTGTTGTGGCCAAAGTGTAGAACCCGGTACTTAGACTTGTTAAATCCCATGCCATTGAATTCTGCCCATCTATCCATTTGTCAAGGTCCCTCTGCAGAACCCTCCTATCCTCTAACAGATTGACATTTGCTCTCAAATTGGTGTCATCTGCAAAGTTAGACCAATGTAGCTAAGAAGCAAGAGCTTCTTATTATCTTTCTAAATTTTTCTGAGAAAAAAATTTAATTCATAAAGTATTAAAATATTTTAAATTTAAAAAAGAAAAAACAGTTTTAATTATGCCTTTAAATGTTTTTTATGTAATGAGTAACTTTTCAGTACTCTACAACGTGAGCAGAAATGAGAGAAAACGAAGTTAAACTTTTAAAAATCACATACTGTAAAGCATAATTTTTCCCAAACAGCTGAACATCATATTAAACAATAAACTCACTTTGAAATTATGTTAAGAAGGCCAACTGCTGACAGATAATGTTTCTAAAACACAGAAGGTCTTAAAACTTTTCAACAATGAAGTAATGGATCAAATCACATTATCATTAGAAATAAAAATGGATTTACATCAGAATTATTTCCATTTGTTTGGTTTTTTATGGAAGAGCTATCATTCATTTATTACACACATTAATCATCAAAACATTAACACTGCTATGTGATTTCCTATATCTAAGCAAATATTTTATAAATGAAATTTATTTTAATTAAAATGATTCATATAAGTATCTATCTGAATGAGTATTGGATGTGTGAAAAACAAGTAAAACAAGCAGTTTTTCAAAGGAAATGCTTAGGATACTGGGAAAAAAAAGAAGATAATCACCAAGTAATTACTATCATATCATAACCTTGAGCAATTAGCAGCTTAAAGGATAGAAACTGTAGTCATGAAAGTTGTTGCTTGAACTAGAGTAATTTAGAGCATGTATTCAAGTAAAAATAAATGTGTTTTACTTCCAGGTGTCATCTTTTAGAATAGAAGGATCAATACCATGAATATTTATTTATGGCTGAATTCAGAAGATCTCAAGGGGGAGTACTTTCATGCATACATATTTGTTCATTAATTCAAATTATTACTAGGGGATACCAGTGAGAAGAACCACCTAATTATTATTTTTCAGAAAAAGAAACTAAATACTAATTGTGGAATTCAATTCCAGATTTTTCTCAAGATATAGTAAATTATCTGTAAAGATGTACCATGTGGTATTTCACTTCAATGTTATTTGGACATAGGACTATCAGGAAAAGCACCATGACCAGAATTTTGTTCTGTTTGTATATTAGGCACAGTGACTTAGATTTTCATCTATACCATTTCAAATGGCAGTATAATCTAACATAAATTTATTTTTGCTTTTTTTTTCTAGAACTATAAACTTTAATGTTCTTGATTTTTCCCTCCTATAGAGAGGCTACGTTTAATTTTAAATCTACTAATCTACTAACGTATACTTTGTGGAAGTTATTATGTTTTCTGTTTATGACTAATATATGGCTGCACACTGAAATAAAAAAGGCTTAGACATTTAATTTCATAAATGAAATAAAAAAAGAAAAGCTATTTCCAAGAATAGCACAGTATTTTCTAAAAGAATAATTGAAATAACGTAAAAGATGATAGGCTATTCTTAGGGTTTCCTTCACTGCAGTGAGAAGAAACAATAAAATGGCTTCATTTAGGGTTTTATAATCTCTGTACATCTTTCCACATTAACAGGGGAAAACGAAAGAGAAGATCAAAATAAAATATAGAGATGTAGGCATAATAGATAATATGATACCTTAACTCTTGCATATTTGCATTTCTAGTGAAAAGTATAATGAATGTGTGCCTAAACTCTGCCATTCAGAAAACAGTTATGCATTTTCATGACTTGAAGGTTAAACTGCTGAGAATTATTCAGAAGACTCATTTCAGTAAAGGTGCCCTGGAAAATGAAGGGATGGAAAGCACATATTCAGGTTCTGAATTTCTGGCAATACAAAAAACCATGTTATGCTACCTGTTGGAGCAGTATTTCAAGGCAAAGAAAAATCTTATATACTTCATGTCCTTAAAATGTCTGGTGGAGAACCAACAAGTTTAAAATCTTCTGAAATTTAATACTAAATTTCATCAGAACGTATTAAAAGGAAACAAAAGTGAACATTTGCAGTGTCTTGAACAATTGCCACTTGAGTTCGTGTTGTGAGGTTTTTAACTTCCCCAAACTGTCAGTTTAAATATAGAATGCACTGAATGATCACTAGTAAAAAAAAAACCAAAAACATTACAGCAAGAAATTTATTTGCACTCAATTGTTATTTACAGCTTTCCTGAATGACTGATTCTATCTTGTACCTTCCTGCTTTTCATCACAAAGCCAGATTCAAAGAAAATTTAAGTTGAACTTAGAGTTTGTATCTCAGTTCTATGATTTGTGCTGTATTTCAGCATCTGTGTAAAGTTATTCTACTGGTTCGACTTTTCAGTGAAAATCACTTGCCATGTCACTGAGAAAAAGAAAGAGGAAGAGAGATATAGAAAATTTTGCCTTTACTAGGGCATAGGCAAATATCTTCGGGAAAGTATATTCTATATGTTTGATCACTTTGAGATTCTATGAATTAACTGTGAGTCTATAAGAATATTTTGTTTATAACATTCTCTCTAAAAATAAAAAAAAATTATTTTTCAAAAAGAAGCATTGTCATGAGATTAGGACCAAACATTACACTTCTACACTCCTTAAAAAAGATCTTATGAAAGAGACTCATATTTTTATGCCATATTGCTTAAAATGTATATTTGCAGAATTGAAAGAAGAGACTTTTCTTCCAGTTTTGTGTGATGGTTTCAGTACAATTCTAACTAACAATGGAATTTATTTCAATGTCTTTTGGATAATAGTACCACTAAGCCTGGATATTCAGTATTTCCCTGATACAATTACTATTTCTTTGTCATAATTAGGAGTCTGAGATGCTTACTTTAGTCTGATTCAAAAGAACAGATGCCATGTTTCCTGCAGTCCAGATGAGACTGGCAAGAACTATTGGACTTAAGGTATATATGACTGATAGTCATGAAAGTCACACTTTTCCTTTTGTTTTAACTGTGCTGTAGGTGCATACCAGGATTGTGCCTTTGTGCACAAGTAGCACTCTTGCCAGTTGTTCCCAGGGTGGTATAGGACCTCTCCAGGCTGTCATCTGCAAGAATGAGCTAGCAGACTTGTTTGAAAGAAGGAGACATCTTGAAATTTCTTCCACCAGTTTTTATTGATGCTCATGATGTCATACGGTATGAAATATCCCTTTGGTCAGTTGGGGTCAGTTATCCTGGTTACGTGCCCCCTCAGCTTTCTATGCACCTTCAGTTTCCTTGCTGATGGGGTGGGGTGAGAAGCAGAAAAAATCTTGACTCCGTGTAAATACTGCTCAGCTACTAAAACATCCCTGTATAATCAACTCTGTTTTCAGCACAAATTCAAATCTTAGCCTCATACCATTTAGTACGAAGAAAATTAACTATCCCAGACAAAACCAGCATATTAACAAAATATAGGAATTAATTTCCTCATGAGGATGTCATCAAACAAGAATGAAATGTAGAAAATCTTACAAAAGTAAATACTTAAAAATAGATGTGGAAAAAAAACCCAGCCAAGAAATAATTACCACCATGTGACTTGAAGTCTTCCAATGAAGAGTTTAGAGAAAAGACCAAAGAGGTTAGAAGTTGTATTTCCATTTTATATCCATTACACTCTTTGCTTCTAGATATCCTGTTTAAGATGTGTGTGTAAGCATGTTATTTGTTCAACAGAGGAGTGTTGAAATATTCACCTCCTAAAGCATATATGGAACATACTGGTTTTTTTTCTTCTAGGGTGAAAGACACAGATAGGGTCTGAGAAAAATCTATTTTGATAGTGGTAGCTTCAAGATTTTATCATTACATTTACAAAATAATGTAAAAGTTGAAGATGTTCTTAATGGTTAAGAGAACAAAATGAAACCTTTTGAACAGCAACAGTGAAAATCTCTTTTCCTTGATTTGTGAATATTTGAAGGTGTCCAAGGTGTGGGCCAATATTTTACTTGTTATTCCAGAGATGTAGCTTTCTGTTCAGAGAAATGTGAGCCCTTAATAAGAATGGCAATTAAATTGCTGTTCATTGAAAAGATAAATCAGAGGGAAAGTACAGCAGGACAAGCTGTCCTTCTACAGACTGTATTTTACACAGCCTATATCCTATTTAAATTAGTGACCAACTGCCTTGCCTTGTTTTCCCTTCCAACTCTGCCTCACCTTACCCTGCCTCATTTCACTTCATCTGAAACTATGTTAAACATGATGGAGGAAAAGACACTAAAATCCACATTATGGCAATTATAAAACATTACACCATTTTCAGAAAGATAGATAGGTGCCACAGAGAATACCTAGCACAACAGAAGGATAAGAGTTTAAGTAATAAATATAGAAACAGTGCAAAAAGTGGGGGAAAAGCAGAACAGGAAAGAAGAGGAGAAAAGTGAATAGTAAGGAAGACTATAGCCTAACCTAGACCTGTGTTATCAACAATCAGGATAAAGATAGAAAAGGCAGCAGGTGGAAGAAATAGGAGTTGAAAACTGCAAAAGGAAAAATAACCTGAAATTATTAATTGAGTTGAAAGGAAAAATAAAGCAGAAAATAAAAATAAAAAAAAGCTGGTGGAGTATGAGAGTATTAAATGATTAAACAATTAAAACGATTAACCATGTCTCTGTAGACCTATACAAATGTACATGCAAACAAAACCTGCGAGAATTCAACAAAGCTTCTTAGTAAAGTCTGTTCTGTCTTGAGCACAGTTGTTTTCATCATCAGTCTGATGAGTTACCACACTAATAAATTATCACAGTGACAGCACTATGATGACACGTTACACTAATACATCATCAGAGTAGCTGTGATAAGAACTGCCACTCTGGTAATGCATTACTTTGGTCCATCATAAATGAAACACATATTCAAAAAAGATATAGTGTAGATATCACCAAAATTTTTGTTTTCATCCCTTATTTATTCATTCACTTTCATAGATGATAATATCAAAGAGATGACAATATCAAAAGCAGAATGCTTTTTACATTATGTTAAAACCCAATAGAGTAATGTTAAATAAAGAAAGGAATATTTGGGCATATACAACAAATGAGAAAGTGGGAGCTGAACTATTGACTTTAAAACTTCAAAATAACACATGCTACTACACTTCTTTAAAACAAATCTAAACCAATTACTAATTTATTCAAGAGTTTTTAAGTGTTTCCTCATAAGTAATCATTTTATATCCAGACTCACACTTGTAATAGTAACAGCAATAATAAAGGACACTGTGGTTCTTAACAAAGAGGATGTGTTCCACTATATTTGAAGGCAGAAGAATTTTAAACTTAAGAAGTTTAACTGATTTTAAAGGCCCATTGGATGGTGCTCTGAGCAGCATAGTCTAGTGGAATGTGTCCTTGCACATGACAGTGGGGATGTAACTAGATGATCTTTCATGCCCCTTTCAACCCAAACCATTCTATGATCTTATCATTATTTCAACATGTATCAATATACATTAAAAAAGACAATGATCCAAAGCACATAAAATTATCAATTTATTAATATACAAAAGGTGTCCTAGGTAAATTAGGTTTCTGCATATGTATCTGGAAAGTTTGTAATATTCCAATGATATATTGTTAATTATTATTATAACAAGTGTATCTGAAATGACAAACAAGCTAAAATATGACTGAATTTGACTTCAGAAGCTCAAAATAAAAATACTAACTAGTACTTCTGACACTAAGTTGCTCCATCACAGTATTATATGGCCGTACATGGACTAGTAGAGTAGAAAATTTTTTTAGACAATTTATCTGGATGGTAATGGGTACATAGGTGAGTCTCAATAAGAAATCTGATTACATGCTTTTCTGGTAGCACTGGTTTTAATGTAAGTGGGTAATCAGATCAGCTTCTTATAGTCAGCTTCTCCTGGATCCTCCTTCATTACTCATGTCCTCTTCATTTTTCACCCTTGGAGCATTGTATCTATTATGCAGGGACACTTTAAGGAAAGGTTATTCCTTACCTCTGGAGCAGCAAGTCATCTTGTGAGTTACTTGAGTTATCCAGCTCAGGGCTGAGTTAAGGCTCACCTTCTTCTTGCATGGCCTAAAGGCCAGTCCATTGCTCAGCCTGTTGAGTGTCTCTTGTAACATAGCTATTTGTTTGAAAAGTATTTCTCTCTGGTGACACTTACAGCTATGATACCCATCACTTTCAGGTGTTAGAGGGACTATTCTGGTCCTTGGGAGGTTTTGGTGGAGATACTAATATCGGCTTTGTTTCAGCAGGTCACAGTCATCTTGTACTTTTATAAAATGGTAATTCTTTTGAAAGACGTAATATTTCTAATTCCCTGGAGGTCTCGAGTTTTCAGATAGGTTTGCATGGCCACCATCTAGCCAGGGCAACCATAAGGTTTGCAGCCTACACCTGTGGGCAAGCAGAACAGGCAGCAACTGGCAAAGGGAAAAGTACATGCAAACTGTCAAGGCTCACTCAGGTCACTGGCTCTCCCCAGAGCAATTATATTTGGCCACTCACAGTTTGAACTATCTGCAGGAACTATTAGCACTGCCCACTCTCTTCTGCTCCTCTTGTGAGACCTGTTGCTGGTACCTGCCTTTAGCAGTTAGTGTAAATTCTGTAGTGTTTAAGCTGTAGTCTTGGTAGACAGGTTAACCTTGAGATGTTTTATACAGTGTTGCATTGGAATATTCTTAGTTCAGAAGAATCAAAATCATACAGAAATGTAGTTTTTATTCTGCTGACTGGTATTTCTGTCTTTAAAAACTTTCTGATAATCTTTTGGGTTGACTTGGGCATTTGTACTTGGCATTTTTCCCACTCAGCACTATTTGAGATCTTAAAGCGTGAATTGAATATATTTTAACAAGCATCAGTCTGTCACTCTGATGGCAATTAATAGACAGACAGGTATCCTGAAACATATTTAGCTTACTGATTTTTGTACATCATCGTACGTAACAACTCGCTATGCAAACATTCAGTTATACATAGAAACTGCATTTACTGCTGACAAGTCCTTTACTGCTTCTTATATTAAAGTGTCTGAAAAGAACAGAACAATGAAATTTGGATTACTATAGATTAGAGCAAAGAGGATTTGAGGGGACAAAAAGTAGAAATATTTGTTGCTAAAGGAAATTAGTACTATATGTCACTTTATTTTAATATGATTTAAATATCAGTATCAGCATCACTTTGTTTAATATAGGAGCTAGAAAAGCTTTCTCTTTTTCTTTTTACCAGTGCCTACTTGTATAAAATAAAGTTCTACCATATACAGAAGTTAGTAACATTTATAATCTCAGCAGAGGTACTAATTTTATCACATGCAATTTTCTCTATATCTTGCTCCTGGGAGCTAGTCAGTTTTCCACAGCTGATATTCATCTGCCTTTCTCTTTGTGGAGGCTAATCGCTTCATTACCTTTTCTGTTGCAGACATCCTTTTCTGCTCCCCACTTTCCAGAGTCCATTTGCCATATCATTTAAACCATTTACATAATTAAGTTAAACTCTAACACATTGTATACTTAACTAGAAGTTTTTGGCTTTTTAAGAAGGATCTATATGTCCTCACACAAAATGTGTATTTTTTTCTTATCAATCTCACAAGTCTTGAGATACTGAAATTAATATAAATGTTGCACACCAGTGTGTATAAAGGCAAAAATGAATTGTAATAGCGGTAAATTCACATGGTAGTTAAGAAGAAAATAACAAAAAAGAGAACAAATAGAAAATTCTTATATTTTTACTAAGATTGAATTCACACCATAGAGGCAAATCAAAAGGATTACATGGAGGAGGAAAAGTTGTACTGGGTATAGTTGGAGAGGCAGTGGTAATGGGGGCTGCGGGGCAGCTTTTGTGATGAGACAATGGGACCTGCCGTGTGCTGGACTCATCTAGTTCCATCTGACTTCAATGGACCCACCTCAGGAGAACAGCTGAGCCCTTTAGCCAAGGTGGTGGCAACTCTGAGAAAGCGTATTTAAGACAGGGCAAAAACACTACCTGGAATTTGTGTGAGAAGTGAAAGCGAAAAACACGTGAGATACAGACCTGTGAACATCAAGAAGAGAGAAGGAGAAGGGGAAGGAATCACTCCAGGCACTGAGACAGTGATTCCCCTGCAGCTTTTGGGCTGCCCGCAATGAAGCTGAGATCCACACTGCAGTCCATGTTCCAGCCTGCGCTGGAGTGAATTCCTTTCTGGAACTGCACACAGATAGAAATACATAGAGAAGCAGCTTTTCTAGTAGGTACTGGGGACAATGGAGGAGCTATGCTGGAGCAGACTGTTCCTGAAGAACATGGAGAAATCCATGCTGAGGCATGGGAAAAGTGTGAAGAAGAGAAGCAGAGAGGAACTGTTGGGAAGAGATTCAGTGTGAGCTAAAGCATGTGGGAACCTGATGCCACATACCTCATAAAGGGCTGAGTCTTCCTTCCCTGCCAGAGGAAAGGACAGATCTGTAGAGAGTTCAAGGAAGTTCAGCTAAAAGCTATTCAGAGATATCCAGAGAACTGAAAGCATCTGATCTTCCATGTTTCCCTGGAGTTTTGAAGATAATGGCTGAGTAACCTGAGGCAAATAGGCATATGTAATACATTTCCTTGCTGAATGCCTTACACCTTTATGCAAGGAAATCTCAGTTTAAACTGAAAGATGCCACAATTGATATCTTTCCTTTCCAGTAATTGATACTCTCTTCAGGGTAGGCTAGTTTCTGGTTCAGCAAGTTCAGTGCTTTCCTGTGTTGCACCACTGTCACTTTTGAGGCTTGACTTCAGAACCACTCCTTACCATAGGCAGACCTGTAGTTCTGTAGGAACCTCCAGAAGTCTGCGCACACTGCCAGCTTCCTGCTTGCTCCACCTCAGTCCCAACATTACATGAATTTCTCCATGCTGAACAGATACAGTTGCTTGAAGGAAGAGGCAAGGTAGTTTTTGTAAACATTTCCAGAAAATTTAATTTGGCACAGACTGGATACGGCAAACATTATCCTGAAGAGTTCTTTCAAACATAATACACTCGAACTTCATGTAAGTCGTGAAGAAACAAATTAAATGACCATATGTCGTGGGGTGAAAGTAAAACTGGTCTTTTTTCCTGCCGTGTGGACCTGGTGGCCACGTGGCCAGGGGGTGGGGACAGGCGGGGACGGGGACGGTCACCGGCACGGGTTCGGCGGATCCCCGCCTCCGCCTCCCCTCCATCCCCCGGGCACTCGCCTGCGGGGGTGAGATGGGGGAGAGGGCATAAGCCTCGAGCTGGGGCGGCCCGAGCCACGGCTCTCCTCTCGGGCGCAGTGGCAGGTTACTGAGGGAAACCCCAGGCCCCGAGCAGGAGGCTGCGGTGGCAGCGGTGGATGTCGGGAGCGACCCCGTGGGCGGACGCTCCCCCGAAGGCGGCAGCCAGGGGAGGCACCCCCGCGGGGCCATGCAGGTCATTTCCCTCGCCCCAGGGCCAGGTACCTAGCACTCCACGCCTTCGCGGCACCGGAAGCTCCCCTCTCCGAGCGTCATACCCCGGGGTGAGAACCGAAGGGGCCGTGGAGCCGGGGCAGAGTTTTAAAGACTCGGGCGGCTCAGTGACACCTGCCGCGGTGGCAGGTGGCGGCGGGGTGGCGGCGGCGCACGGTACCTTCCAGGGGGTGGGGTGCTACTCCCGCCAGTCCCCTGAGCTGGTGACCGTCATGGCCACCACCTGTGCTCCGCTCATCCTGCGTGGGCAGCCGTGCCGGGGAGGGGTTCCCCTCTCTGTGGTCCAGTCTCAGCGGAGAGACTGTGGTGCGCGCAGTTGGCCGCCAGGCCGGCCCGCCCGCACCTCCTCGATGCAAGGGCGACCTCAGTGGCGGAGGGCACGTGCCCTCTGCCCCTTCACCCCAGCGGGCGCGGCCGCCGGGCCCGCCGTGCTCTTCCTTCCTCCCTCGCTACCCACCGGCACTGGCTGCTTAGCCCGTGCACCCGCCCGCCCAGGTGAGCGCAGGCAACGCCGGCCGAGTGGCGGTGGCATCGCTCAGCATGTGTGTCCCTCAGAGCGGCGCCAGATGTGGGTCAGTGGGGCGAGCGCGGCAAGCACAGCAGCGTGCGCCGACTGTGGAGTGGCAGCACCAGCACAGCGGCCGACCTGGCAGCAGCGGCCGCATGGCGCTGAGGGCGCCGCCATTACCGGATATGCCTTTCCAGACTGTGGGGCCGGCGTCGCTTCCGGCCCCACCCCGCACCCNTCGCTTCCGGCCCAACCCGGCACTCCCATGAGCAAGCGAGGGCGGGGTCCGGGTGCCGACCATCCAATCAGAGGAGGGCCGGCCCCCTGGGGCCCATCTGCACATGCGCAGATCAGGGCCCCCTATAAAAAGCGAGAGCGGACGCCATTTTGTCTCTTTTGGCGTGGGTCACTGTAGTGGTAGCATTGTCCCCTGTCCCCCGCACGTGAACGGCCTGGCGACACGGCAGCGACAGCACGGTGTGGTGTGTCTGAGGGGGTGAACTGTTTCCTTTTCTTCGGGATCACGTTTTCTTGTGATTATTTTTTCCAGGGGTGGACTTCTCTCTTGGGATTGCATTTTCTCGTGATTTCCTGGGGGGTGGACTTCTTCCTTGGGGGGTCGTTTTTTTTCCTGATTTTTTTTTTAACCTGGGCGGGCGAATTAATGATTTTGCCGCTGCCATAGCCCGGGTTTAAAGACCACATCATTCCATCAGCACTGAAATCCCTTCCCGGGGCTGAAGGGAGGAGGAGGGGGGCTCGCGGTTTCTAACTGTTTGAGTGTTTTTCTTCAGAAAGCCAGCAGAGGCTTGTGCTGCTGTAGGTCCTCAGGTCGGCCGTGGGTCTTCTCTAATTATCCCAGTGTCTCTTTGGGAGCCCAAGAGAGAGACCAGCACTATTCCAGAGCATTCTCACCCCAACACAGGCCTTGGGAAAGCTTAATTTGTCTGTTTTTGCACTTTATTGTCGGTTTTCTGTGTGTGTGAAATAAACTGTGTTATTTGTGTGTTTTCTTTTTGGGGGTGTGTGTGGCTTCTCTCAGACATCTCTTGTCAGGACCACTATTTTTAGTGGTAGAACCACGACATTTAATTGATGAGAAAAGACAAGCTTCTGGCTTCATAATGTAGAATTCTAGTTTTACATAGGTTATATTAAATGGAAATTTATAAATTATTGATGATATTAAAGCAAGTATTTTTTGTTGATTAGGGAATTTCTTGACAAATATGCACAGTAGAAGCATTTAGATTTAAATGAATTGCAACACTGTTGTGGACTGAAAAATTCAGTGATACTACTTGACTGCCTTCATGACAGACAAAAGCTTCAGTAAATCAAATCATACTGCATTTTTTGTAAGGCAGTACATACCTTAGTAAGTACACATCATGCCATCAGAGTGCATTAAAAACTAAATTCCCCTTTCAAGTTGGAAAAATTCTGATATTTTAACATATGTAAAATTCAAGTACTGTTTACAAATGCCAGAATTTTAAGTGGTATCTGAAACTTCAATATGTAATTTTGGAAATACTTAAATTAGCTAAATATTACATTTAGATATTTGCAAGTAATTCAGTCTATTATTTACTTAGTTCTCATACTGCTTGTGAAATTAATGTCTAAGTAACTTTGTTGATCTTTCATTTGTACAAAAAATGATTTTTAAATTATATTCATAATTATTATTGTATTATTATTTTTGCCCAAACTCTCTTTTCATTAAAAAACACATTGCAAGAAAATACCAATGATCTTCACTAAAATTGCTAAAGAAATATATTCATATCCTAAGGGATCTTACAATTCACTTGTGTTCCAATTCCTACAAACATGCTGCAAAAAGACGTAGTTTTTCTCTCATCCTGTGCTTATGACCAGAGTTTTTTAGTGACTCCACTGTGGCATTTATGGTAATAAAAATTGCTCAAGTTTTACAAAGTATTTATAAAGTGGCTCCTGTTAGGGGCTTTCCATTTTTAATTCCTAGGTTAGGTAATATGACAAACAACTTGCCAGCAGTTTGCATTGTTGGAACAGCCTGCAGAGACAACTGATAAAAGCAGAAAGAGAAAAGCAGAGGAACTCTTGTGTAATACAATAAATTTAATTTCTTTTCCATTCAGTTGGTTGTTTTCAATAATAATTTTGACCTGTCCTCTTCTTTTAGAACCTATTGCAGTGTTATTATTAAGTACAATATATTAATACACAAAGAGCCTAATTATATGTGTGTATGTGTGTGTGTGTCTGTGTATGTGTGTGTACAAATTAGAATCATAGCAATGCGATGACTGATTGAAAGAAAATTCATGGGATTATGGATATAAAATGGATGATGTCTGACTTAAGTTATTATTTTTTCTAAGCTTTCCTAGTTTTTTGTCAAACTTGTTTCTTAAATATCGAGTAGACTGATTTATGTTGGGGACTGTTTCCAATACATCTTACAGGTAGCTTTATAGTCCATTTTGCAGGTATTTTGAAACTCCGAAACTCACAATGTATTTACAGTATCTGCATAAGATTTGAAATGCATTCCAGAAAAGAAATTATATGTTAATTGAGCAAGGATTTCTAAGATCAAAACTTTTCCCCCTTAGGGGGAGGACTCCTCACACTCTTGCCCACCTCCAGTGTGGCATCCCTCCCATGGGAGAAAGTCATCCACAGATTTCTCTATGGGCTGCAGTTCTTCATGAATTTGTCCAGTCCGTCAACAACAGACTGCTCCAGCATATGTCATCCACGGGGTCACAAGTCCTGCCATCAAACCTGCTCCATCATGGGTTCCTTTCTCCACGAGGCTACAGGTTCTACCAGGAACCTGCTCCAGTTCAGGCTTTCCATGGGTTCACTATATTCTTCAGATATCCATCTGCTCTAGTGTGGAGTCCTCAGTGGGTTTCAGGAAGATGTCTGCTCCATCGTTAACCTCCACATGCTTTTGCCCTTCCTAAGAATATTATCACAGTGTAATCACCATCACTGGTGCACCATGACTTGACCAGCCAGGAGTCCATCCTGGAGATAATTCACATTGGTTTTGTCAGACACAGGGGAAGCTTCTAGCAGTTTCTCACAGAAGAGACCCCTGTAGTCTCCCTTGCAATGCAAAATCTAAGCAAGGAGACAAGGTGCGCAACAGGCACAGGTTGCATCAGGAGAAGTTTCATCTTGACATTAGAAAGAAATTTTTTACAATGAGAAAAACAATCACTAAAACAACATCCTCAGGGTTGTAGTAGAATTCCCATTACTGGAGATTTCCAAGATGCAATGGAACAGTTCGCTAAATAATCTCATCTAGACTCTCTTTCCTATGAAAAGTTGGACCAGATGATCTTTTGAGGCCACTTCCAATCTGGGCTGTTCTATGATTTTATGTTTCACTAATGCAAGATGCTACAGGATAAAGACTGAAGGAGCTTGCATTGAGAAGGAAGAGGTTTCTAAGTTGCGGGTCATTTCATATGCACTTATAAATTTTGCATTTATGTTGTAATTGGAAATAAAAAAATCTCTGGAAACTCTCTCTCTCTAGCTAGAGAAGTTCTCTCAAACTCTTTTTCTGATTCAGTTCAGTTACGGTAAATCCTTCTTATTTGCCTGACTGACATGGAAGTTTACTTCAACATTGGATTCTTAGAGATAATCCAAGCTGCAACAGATATACAAGCAATTGTCAGAAGTATGGACTATCTTTTTTCAGAGCCAAGAACATATACCTATCAATCACCCACTAATTTGCCAGAAGCTCATGTGTAAGAAGGGTGTGACACTTGCTATTAGAAATACAAGGTTTTCCAAGAGGAGGCTATAGTTTTTTTCAGGTTAGCTGTTGTTTTAGTTTTGGTTTGTTTTTTTTTTGTTGTTTTTTTTAAATTTGATTTTTTTTTGTTTTGCTTTTGGCTTTGTTTTGGGTTTTTTGGTTTTGGTTTTGCTTTGGTTTTGTTTTGTTGTTTGGGTTAGTTTTGTTTTTTTTTTTTTCAGTAGCTTTCAAGCTGTGGTGTTTTGAATGCATAGTTTAATATTTTTTACCTAGTCATGCATCTAGGTGATTTACACTAACTGAATAGTCACAAATGCATTTGTGTACTAAGGTTTAGGGATAGTTAACTCAAAAAATAATGGTTTACTACATATAGAGTTGTGTATATATTCAAGTTTTTCAACAACTTTTTATTAGTATCTCTTCAATTCTGACCATATAACAGACATCTTTTTTTATTGTTCTATTTTTTTTTTTTAAATTCCCAATTGAGAAAAAAATTCTGCAGCTCTGAACAAAAGCAGAACTTCAATGTTGTGTTTGTGATTCCTGGTGGTAACACTGTTTTGAGACAATTTCAATAACTATATCTGTAATTTATCCTAAGGAAAAGAGGAGATTACTTTGGAACTTTCTGGAAAGAAACCAGGCATTCTCAGGCTGCCATTCTGGTTTTGGAATGTTTCATCTATTTCAGATGTCCATTTACCAAGCACAAAAAAGGCCCTCTGTGGTAGATGAGTGCATCATTAGTCAGCTTTGTGACTTAAAGTAGCAATTACTTTTTCATGATGGTCCAATAGTCAAATGTTTAAAGTCTATAAATCTATTACAGTCATACAATGAATTTAATTACTAGGTTATGGAGGAACCAGAGTGGATAAAATCCTTTTCTTCTAAGCTTTTTCTGATGAAATGTTTCTGCTCTGGCAAAGCTAGAACAAGCACACATGTTGATTTTGAAGTTATTTTCAGTGTGAAGTTTTCTGAGATTCAGCATGGACATTCTGACGAGTGAATTATAAAGTAAAATAGAAACATGGAGGAGTTGAAACCTGCTCATTTCAATTCAGAATAAATTACTTCAGTAGAAGGCTACTTTGCAAAAGTTTCAGTGGCTTTGTTTTGCAGTCCAGAGTAAAAGCATAGTTCAAAACTTCTGAAGTTGCTGGAAGACTTCTGATGCTCACCATAAAAGTTGCTCTAAACCAACAGAATTTCCTATAAAGAGTGGGACAATCAAATATATATATATTTTAAAATTAAGTATTTCTTTTCATACTTTCAAGGAATCTGAAAAAAATAAACTTTTTTTTTTTTTACTCTTTCTAAACCATGATACTCACAAGTTATGAATTTTTAATGTGGATCCACTTGTTAGATATGGTAAACTAAAATAAAATTGGCACTGTCCCTGATTTGCAGATTGTATATAGCTTTGCTTTGATTATAGTGTGCATTTGCACTGTTTATACATGTATTTAAACATATTTATTTCCAGAGTCTAGAATTATCTTTCATCTATGATAATGGTAAGTAACACATTGCAGTGAATGGCAAATAGATGATTGTGAAGATGTAGTCTTTTTAAAAGGATGTTGTATTAAACCTAATGACAATAAAAAATTTCAGCCTTTTCACAAGCTGCAAAATTTGTATATTGTCATGATACATGTAAACTATTTCAAATGCTGCTTTGGTATAAACTTAGTCATTTAATATTCTTTCTGACTTATGTACCACATGGGTATAGATAGTTAGCACTTCGAGACAGAGGTTAATACTATTCATGAATGACCTGGGTGTTATACAGTAGTAATAGTAATAGTAATAGTAATATAGACCAAGTGGTAGGGAGTACATAAAACCCAATTTTAGTAGCCTGAGCACAGGATTCCTATAGAATTCTAATCATACTCAATTACTTCTACTAAAAATAGAATCAATACTTTAAGGTGAGTTCATTTTTAGAGAAGTTTCTGACATTGCTCTTTTCTTCCACTGACTATGGAGGAGGACAGGTTAAAGAAAGACCTCATTCAGACTCATATAAGCTTCTGAATTTCAGGATTAGAATACTTTCCTGAAGTTGGAATCTATATGACTCTTCATATTGCATATTTTCTTTTTATGCATGGTTTCCAGTACTATAGTTACTCTACTTTCTCACAACTTTTGCAGTATTTTTACAAATCATTCTGATAGTTTAAACCATCTTTATCTTAATCCATGAGTTTTCTCACTTTATGCTTTCGAGTCTCTCTCTCATCTCACCAGACGAGAGTGAGTAACAACTTTTCAAGAGAACTTGATTTTATAGTTTTACCATAACAGATAAAAAAATAGTTGATAAACCTAGTCGTATTAAGATACTATTAGCACATTAGTTTGTACGGTGATTTAGAGGTCTATTCCTTATTAAAAGTTGGAGACTGGAAACAAAACCATAACACAAAGAGTAAAAGCTCTCTGACTTAAGCCTGATATCTTCTACAAATGTCTATGTGGAAAAAACTGAGCTGAAGATGGAACGAATATGCTGCTGGACAAGTAAATATGAACTGTCAACACTGGTTTTGCTTTATTTTAAGTTATATTGTTTTGCTGTGAACTCTAAGATTTAATTTTCAATTTATTGCATGGTTTAATCTCTGTTAATTCAAGTAAGTTTTGAGTGTTTTCAGTTATTCAATTACACTGAGAAAATCCGTAGTTAACAAAAAAAAAAAAAATAATACTTAAGCTTCTCAAGACCATTAAGTCTCAAAATCATAATGCTATCAAATGCACATGTCACTGGAAGAAATTCAGAATTTAATCTTTAAGCTTTGTGCAATTATAATGAATAAAAATCTGTGCAGTAATTCAGAGTTAAGTATAGAACATTCTGAGTGAAAATGAGCAAACTTAATCTTCATTTAGCACCTTCAGCACTCTTAAAATATTGTAAACCCCCTCAATTATAATAAAAAACCCCTGGGCATATTTTTCTCATATCTAGTGAATGTTCATAGCTATAGTGCTATACAGACATGCAATATGTTAAATACATTATCCTGGAGTAAAGTCAATGAACATTTTCTGTCCTTAGCCATGAGCATTTCTTTTCTAGCTGAGTTTAAATTAAGCACTTTGTTATTCCAGAAGTCTGAATCTAAGCTGACTTTCACTAACCATAACTGACCAGACATCTTTAATAAACAAATACCTATGCAGGCTCAAGTTCATAAAATGTATTACTTACCTTTCTTTTTTATATATTAAATTTGTCTAATGTGATACTTCATAGCGTCAACTGACATCTTCATTCCCTCTGATCAAAGTAGGAAGTAATGTTGATATTCCTCATACATATGTTTCCCCTCATATGTAAATATGTATTTCTTATATAAATAAATCATCATCATCTAAATTCCAAGACAATGAATTACATGACTTTAAAACGCCTTAAATTTTTGTCTGCATGCGTACATGAACACTTCATTTGGAAGCACTGAGAAATGCAATTATCAAGTGATAATTAAGCCTGATGAGGATTTGAAATCTCATCCAAACCTTTGAGTAACTTGATCAGCTAGGCTGAACATATATTGATGGAGTGAAACACTTCTACACAAATTACTTCGTCGTGGAATGTTCAAGATTATTTATTGCAAATGCAAGTAAGCCTGAGATAAATATTTTCTTCTAATTTCAATATTTTCCTGCTGGTCTGTTTTAGCTAGGTCTTTGTTTGGCATGGATATGATCCTGTTTTGAAGGGCCCAGCTTTGTCTCTGCTCTGCACATAGACACAAGGTAACAAAGAATTAATGTTTGCTTTATGGAGTGGATCTTGCCTAGCTTCTAAGTCTGTAAGTATTTTTTAAAAATTTTAAACTTAAGTGACAATCTTATGAGCTTTTTATTATAACAATATTGTTACTTCATCACATTGTAATTATATTAATTATAT
>VYZS01096601.1:3970-29426 GCA_013400695.1 Neodrepanis coruscans
TTTCTACTTTTTGCCAAAGAAGCAATTTTGGGGGTTCTCCTCTGCAAAAGGTTCCACCAAGCATTATTATAGCACTGTTTAAAGAACTATTCTGGGTCCACAGACAAAGCAGTGCTATCATTATTTTACATAAAAGCACTGCAAGAAAAATACAAAAATCCCCAGGGATTTCCTATGAAGTATAAGCCCAAGTAAAACAGATTTATAGATATTTATGTCCTTGTTTATAAAGACATTCCCATGTCAAGGTTTCAGTATGTTTCTTTTCCAAAGCCAACAGCCACAGAGTCTGTAGGACCCACATCCATGAGCACACACACAATCACTGCACAGCCAAGAATATTCCAGCCAGCCTCCATCAAATCCTGGGGCATTTTAGTCCCAGAGCTATTTTGGCTTTTTTTTTTTTCCCCCAACCTCTTCTACAGACAATTTTTCAGACACCATCTTGCTTCATAATGAAGACCTGAATTGCAGACAAAGTCAAAGCAGCAAAGCAGAACAAACAGCTTTGATTATCTTCTTCAAATATTGTTATGTTGGCACAAAAGTGTTTGGCTCTCACAATGCCTTTTGTATTGTTTGAAACATGAATAGGTTTAGAGGAACAGCAGCACAATGAGGACAATTCAGTACCTCTTTCATAGACACACAAATGCATTGTCACAGCAAATATTGCTTTCTGCATTCACCAGTACAGAGGGTGAAGAGGAAATTCTCACTGCACACCATATCATCCCACAGCAGTAACCAGAATTATTCTGCCAAGAAGAATCAACTGAAAAAAAAAAACAACCTTGCCTATACATATAAATATACACACACAAAATTACATTGTCTCTTGAATATTTATTCTGCCAGCATGCACAGTTTAAAAAACCAATCCCATAAAACAGCAGGCATTAGCTTTTCTGGCTGAGGTGGATTCAACAAAAGCAGTAAAAAACCCCTCTCAATTTAAAAACCACTTCAACTGGTACCATTAAATTTATTAGGAGCCTATGAGGGATGAATAGGAAAGGAAACACCAGGGCCAAATTCAAAAGAAGATTAAAAACATGTCAATTGTATTTTGCATTCTTCTGCCACTCATTTATTCAAGGATGCAAGACGAAAAAATAAATTAGTATTTGACAACAATAGACATTTCATCTAAACAAACAAAATTGTTTCCTAATTTTTTTAGCATATTTTTGTCTCTTGGCTGACCAGCTTTTCTTTATATGGTAAGTGCCAACTTAATTTCCACCAATTGCCTCATCAACTTTTAAAATAATTTTCCTCCTTACTCAAGAAGAACCTTCTGAGGATCACACATTCCCCGCAGTACCCTTGAAATAGAGCCCTGCAATTCCATCTGAGGAGAACACCCAGAATACCAAAGATCCAAACTCCACAGACCTAAACTGCAAGGGAAAAACAAACACTTGGGTTTGCATCATCCTGATCCAAGAAAAGAGACAGCTTTGAACATCCAGCAAGATTCAGACAATCTCTTGCCACTTGGAATCTTTGGGCAAACAAAAAAAGTACATTTTAAAAAGATGTTTGTGGGTTAACATTCATTTTCAGGAACAGGCAACTGACACAGAGGTGCCACTTGGACCACCAAGGGTACAGAGATAAAATGAAACCAGAGCCTGAGGTGGTCCCACTGGGAAGTGGATCCTCATGGAAGACCCAGCCATTTACAGCTTCTTTCACACCTGCTCCAAAACTACAATGCTGCTTTCCAAACTAAAACCAGGAGCCACAACAGAGTTCCTCAGGTTCATCTACAATTTCCCCAGTTCACACAGGCCAGAGAAAAGTTCAAATGCAGCAACCAGTAAAATACAGGATCCAGATAAATTATGTTTTTAGGTCTTCTTTGAGCATTTTTCCCCACACATTTAGCAAAAAAAAAGAATCATCCATGTTGCACAATTATCTTAATTTACCATCCCCAAAATGCACTACCACTGAAACCTGAAATTTCCAGGAAGAAAACTGCTTAAACAAACCATTCAGCTGAAATAAATACACTGTCAATACAACAAGCTCCCTTCTCTGGGAAGATGCCAAATCAATTCTCTCACATGCTGCTCCACTGCTGCAAGAGATTATTTTTTTCCTAAGGGAACAGGAGATAAATACCTACAAGATCATCCTTAAAATTTTACTAGAATTTTTGTGTTGAGTTCCATGACTATAAACTGTCCCATCCCACCAGTCCTGACTCTCACAGGCTGTTGAAAATACCATTTGTTATCCACATTTGACAGAGCATTATTCCCCCACATTCATTTGTGACTTCCACTGTGCTGTACAAAAGGAATAAGTAGATTTTGACAAGGGAGGAGATGGTGCATCTATTGATCCAACAGCCACGTCCACTCCTCTTCAGGCTTTTCTATTCATAAGAAGGCTTTTCTATTCTCAATGTTTTTACAAATGAGCTTTACAAAGAAAGGTTTTCAACTGCTGCCTTGTCATTCCTCATGTACACTTCTATTTGCCTTTCTATAGGGGATTTGGAAATGGGTTTTTTCCTACCTGAAAGAGTAAAAGCAGGTGACTCAGTCGAATTCTAAGACATGAGGTCAGAAAGTGAAAGATTTTGAGATGTGCACTCCAATAGTAATTACTGTGAGTGGGTCAAAACCTTACGAAGCTCTAACTTAAAAATTATCATCTGGGAAGAAATCTGGAGACTCTTAAAGAGTAGAAAGACAACAGCAAAAAAAAAAAAACCTAGACTACAAGGCTGTAGGCAGAAAGAAAGAGCTTGTCAAACAGCAAAAACTAACAAAAAAAAAAGAAAACAACCCACACACAAAGAAACAGATTTTTTTCCCCAATTCCAATTATTTGGTCCAGATAGCTGTAATTTTTCCCTAAAAGGAGTTATCAAGATAGAGTCAAGTTTCCTGGAAGAACCAAAATAATTGAAATAATCTTTTCAAAGCAAGGGGATCTTGAAGTTTTGCAGATAACTGGTCACTGCCAATTTATTTCAATATAGATCATACAATCACAGAAAGGTTTGGGTTGGAAAGGATCTTAAAAATCATTTCATTCCACCCCCTGCCCTGAGCAGAGACATCTTCCACTGTCCCAGGCTGCTCCAACCTGGCCTTGGACATTCCCAGGGATGGGGCAGCCACAGCTTCTCTTGGCACCCTGTGCCAGGGCCTGCCCACCCTCACAGGGAAGAATTCCTTCCTAATATCTAATCTAAACATCTAATCTAAATAGATCTATATAGTGCTTGTCTTACATTTGCATGGTGTTACATGCAGGTGCACACAGCACTGTGTGCAGTTGTATGAATAAAGGGGTTTTTTTAGCAGTATTTCTCAGTGAAAGCCAGAAGAATTTTTTTAGCAAGTTTTATTGTGCAATCTCTGAAGCACAGAGGAGAATTCAGTTCACAGCTTGTTTGTTTTCACTGCCCTAAACAGATTTACCCCAGTACAGAAACCAACAAAGCAACAGGGAACATAATCCTGAGCTTAAACCCAGAACTAGCAAAACTCTGAACAAGAAAGGTGATCCAGCCTCTCCAGTGACACAACAAACCGAGTGGAAACCTGCTGGAAATTTACTGGCTTGTGATTTGGAATTCCAGGTGTTCCAGCCACAGCTGACTGGGGCATTTTCTTCCCATTGACACCACTCTGGCTACAAAGTTACTGAACACCAAAGTACAGGCACCAGCTTGACCCTCCCAAAAGACTGTAGGTTAAAACAGCTCTTTAAAAATACACACAGAAGATGAAAAACTTCGCAGTGGAACATAAGCAGGAGATTGTTTTTATTCAGATGTCCAAAGCCCCAAGCATATTCAGTATTCTGTGGTAGAAACAGAATTAATTAAAGTGGAAATTAAGCAAACAATGCCCAGGACTTCAGCCAATTACATCTCCAGAAAGAGTCAGCAGCATATTGATCTACTGTATTTTATGTTAATATTGTGCATTTTCTTCCAGCAGTTCCTAACTCAAAGCTTTCCCAGCATCTCAGCCAATTACAAGAAAAAATATGCACATTATTACAAGTTCTTTCTCAAGAAAATATGACCATGTGCAGTTTGTGAAACAATTCAACAAACTAAGCCCTTCCCTTAAATACTCTTGTCTCCCACTGCCTACCTTGGCACAAGAACTGTCCACAGCAAATCATCCCAGAGTTGGTACCAGTTTCACCCAGGAGATATTATCATCTTAAAAAAATCTTGTGGGGAAAAAAAAAAACCAAAACAACAACCAAAAAATAGAGAGAATAAAATATTTACAAAGGTATCCTTTCACTCCCGTGAATTTTTAATTACTGAATAATAATGCAGGTCCTACAAAGCATTGCCTGATAAATGATCGCTGCCCACTCTGGAGCTTCTCAAGTGTCACATCTGGTAACATTTCATCCAGTCAGAGGCTTTGAGGATGTCTGAAAATTATCTATTTTTAAACAGCAAGATTAAATGAAAAAAAAAAAAAAGCATAACGAAATCATTCGGAAAAAAAGGCTTTTTCAGAAAATGGTGGATAAAACCCAGAGCCTCAATAAGGGAGCATTGCAAAAGGGGGTATTACAAAAGAACTGGGAATTGATGGAAATCTGCATTGGTGACTTACAGCCACAACAAAATCACATCTACTGCAACAAAGCACAAGAACTATTGCATGCAGAGGGTTGGGGGAAGTTCCTGCACAGAAACATCTATTTGTCCACAAGGACGGACTTTGCAGAAAGAAATTTGTTTCTATCAGTCACTTTGGCACTAAAGAGGAAATAAAGGACTTCACCATTGCTATTGACAGGCTGGGAGAGCTGGGGGTGTTTATCCTGGAGAAGGCTCTGGGGAGACCTTGGAGCCTCTACCAGAGCTTAAAGGGGCTCCAGGATAGATGGAGACAGACCTGGGACAAGGGCTGGAGGGACAGGACAAGGGGAATGGATTTCCAGTGCCAGAGGGCAGGGGTGGATGGGATACCGGGAAGGAATTCTTCCCTGTGAGGGTGGGCAGGCCCTGGCACAGGCTGCCCAGAGAAGCTGTGGCTGCCCCATCCCTGGGAGGGTCCAAGACCAGGTTGGAGCAACCTGGGAGAGTGGAAGGGTTATGAATAATCCCACCATCACTGTCCCATCCCCTTCAACAAGACATGGGTTTGTTTTCCATTAAATCCAGGGGCTGCTCTCAGACTCCCAGTGTTCAATACCATGCTATAGATAATATACATTCCAGGGCTTAACAAAATGCTCTGAGATACAGCCCAAGGTTTTATTTTCCTCTCCAAATTGACTGTATTTCATTGCTTCATAACCTCTTCTGATAGAACAACAGCCTAAGCAGATGACTCCTCACCCCAACACAAAATTAATTCTCTAGCCCAAGGCAAAGGCAAACAAACCATATTAGAAAACAAATCACTAAAAAAAGCAACTTAACTGCCAAAATTGGCTTCTGTTACAATATTTTAATAACTACCAGCTTTGCCAAATGAACATATTTGTAATACATGAAAATGAACAGAGAAAATCAGAAAAATAAAGTGAGAAAATACATTAAACTTTAATTATGGAAAAATCTCTTCAGAAAAAGTAAATCAAAAAATTGCTACACAACACTGCTTATAGAGTTTGCATAAATCCTATACACTAGTATTTAACAAGATACGTATTTTTATGAGAAAGCTGTGGGTTAGAATTAAAGTTTGAACTATTTTCTTTTGGAGCAAAGCTAATTCCATGACTAGAAGACAAAAACAAAACCATAAACATGATAGAAAAGAGGTCACATGACTAATGCAAACCACTATTTCCATGAATGAGTTATTTGTTTTCTTTGTTGCAAATGAGTATCACAGAAAACACAGTTAAAAAATAACCAAGTGAATCAAAAACAAGCCCAGTGAGGTGTCAACCGTGTACCTGTGACCTGATAAGGAACTAAAAAACAACATAACTGTAAAACTCAACCCAGTCTTGGAATAACAAAGCAACATAAATCTATAAATGCTCTTCAAAATTAAGACATAAACAATATGCTCTATCATTTGAGCAAGACAGTAAAACGTTCCCTGGGAAATGTGATGCATTCCAAATTAAGTCTGCAGATCCTGGGGATCCTTTTGTTTTGTGTTTGCATCTGAGGTCACATAGTTTTGCTGTGAGTTATTTTCCTTTAGCACCTGTAAGGCTGGAGCACCTCAAACCTGACCTTGAAATACAAACATCTACAAGCAAACACAGAAAAACCTTATTCAAATGGGTGGTATTAATTATAGAAATTAAATAACAAAATTATAGAATTAAATAACAAATTTATCTAAATTATAGAAATGTAATTAAATAGAAATTTGTAAATTCTTTCCCTTGGGGCTGTCCCTACACCCAGGAATCATAAAGTCTCTGTGCCAACACACTGAACTTCTCATTTTGCCCTGCTTTTTACCCACTGACTAATGTCAAGTTTACTCCTGTTTGTTTTTCTTTTTACAGCCCTTGCTGCCTTTTTAAAGGGAAAAATGTTAATCTCTCATGATTCTTACTTCATCATCGTTGGGATTGCCAGTCTGGGAACGACTGCCAGCCATCACCAATGAACCTGCCATTCTCAGCAGCTGGAGCTCTGCCCCAGAGGTGAAAAGCTGGATTCACCTCCTCATCACCCTCTGGGTCTAAGAACCACCTCCTCTGACATCTGTGGGACAGTGGAGCTGCCCCTTCCCTCTGGAGATGCTTTTTATACAGCCCCAAGATTCTCAGGAAAACAGGAGAAAAGAAAGTGTCTTTGGAGATGGAATATAATTGCCATGGTCCTTATAACCAAAAGTGTCCAAATCAGGGACATATTTGTCACATAATTTTCAACAGCAGAGCGGTTCTAGTTGAAGTCCAAGATTGTGACTGGAAAATATAGTGACAACAAAAAGCCTTTGAAATACTGCTGAACTCATTCAGAGGTGGGAAAAATCAGTTTAAGAAAGCAAATAGTTACAATCATTCCTTCAAATGTGAGTTGAAAATATTTCTGGTGAACACCTTGCAACACAAAATCCATGAAGGGGAACACATTGGAACAAAATTTCCCTTCTCCAGTTTCAACAAGAAGAACTCAGAAGCAATGGCAAAGGCCAAGTGAGGAGTGTCCTTTTCCCACCTGTTCTCACCCCCGAGGCCTGACCAACAATGCCACAGAACGACTGACAAAATATGTGAGTTGAGAGCAATCATTTCAATCCAACACGACAGGAGCACAGGACAGGCTGGGAAACCAACCAGAAAATCGCTATTCCAGCAAACCTAAAACCCCCAGACAGCTCTTTAGTGTATGACAAGCATCACCAAACTGTGCTCTGCAGACAACCTGTGGTTCCCACCCCAAAACTCTTCTTACCCAGTTCTGAACCACGAACTCTGCTCCGCGGGCTGTGCCCCACTTGCCTCACAGCTCCTCCTGCTGCCTCCTTCAGCCCAGGACAGGCTAAATAAAGCCACTGTGTCTCCTTGCTGTCCTTGCCCTGCCCACAGCCCGTTGTGCTGCAGGGAGGACAGCTGGCAGCACTGGCTGCTCCGGCTGCATCTTACTTGCCACACCACAGGGAGCTGAAGGAGAGGAAGGAATTCTTCAAGCTCCTTGCCTTCGTAGCTGTTTGGGCATCAACACGATACTGGGGCGAGCAGGAAAGCTGCTTTGCTGGTTCCTGTGTTCAGGCAAGCTAAACAAGCACTGGCACCATTCCCCTTTGCTCCAGGCTCACTGGTTTCCCATCTCCAGGATTTACTGCTGTAAATAAGCAGATCCCAACCACAGAGTTGCTTCCTTATCCTCCTGCAATATCATCTTGTGGCTGTTGCCAAGAAGGAACCTGGGGCTGATGACCTTAATTCCACTCCTTCCCTCTGCCCAACCTCTGCCCAGAAGTGTGCAGGGCACTGCCAGCACTTTCAAAAGGAGTTTCTCCAGCAGAACCACCCAATGCAAACAGAGCCCTGCAGTGACAGCCCTGCCTTACTGACCTTGCTACAACAGAACACTTGGGCCTCAGGCTGAGAGAGCTGCACCACTGGTGCCAAGGAAAAGGCATCACCAGGAGCTGCCATCAGTCCTGGAAGGTGTTTGCTTCCCACCAAAGGGCAGCTGAGAACCAGGAGCCCAGGACTGCTCAGCACCCTCCCTCAGCACCCTGCCTTCACTTCTCCCATCAACCAGCCTGCAGTCTGGAAGTGTTCTTTTTCCAGGTGTATTATTTACCTTTGAATAGCAATAAAAAATAGAGCCGAGTCCTTTGCTCAAGGGGATTGCAGCGTCGAAGATTGCTGCAGCTGGTATTCACCAATCTAGAACTTTCATTAAAGAGTTTGTATTACTTATAAGTCTATGCACTACTCTAATCATACTGTAGTACCTCTTCCCATTAAGGAGTCAGTAAATTCAGAGCACAAAACCTTTTTTCCTTCTCCCAACAGCCAGCAGGGACAGAAAGACATTGCACAAAGATGCACAAAACCTGTCTTGCAGGTTTATATCTGCCCACCAACACCGTAAGTATAAATCATCTCTAAGCAAGTCCAGGAAGCTCTTTTTTTCCAGTATCTTGCTGGAAATAAAAATCTAACATTTCCCTGAAAATACATCAAAGACAAATGACATCAAGCATATTTCTAAGACTGTATTTTACCTGCACTTAACCTTGTCCAAATTTAACTGTGGCCAACTTAACAGAGTGTCCAGCCATGAACACATGGGTCACAGTTCAGCTTTTTTGCTGAGAAATAGGAATTGCACACTTACATCCAGCATGCAGCCAACCTTGGATCTTGAATGTTAAATGGCTGCACACATCTTTGGGTTTGACTTTGGAAGTATTGACCCTCCTCTTATTTACCATCAACTTTTCCAAAGAGCAAACAAACAAACCCAAAATGTGTGTCAGCACAGCCTCGGTTGGAGGACTAAGATTCAGTTCACAGAAAGACAATGAATGGTTGAAAACAGAAGAAAACGGTTGAATTAATCCTTTTGGTTTGTTTCAATTTTAAGTAAGCACCCATGAAAACTACTCAGACTCCTAAAAGAATCAGCCTGCAGAAATAATAATCTTGTTTTATTTATAGTCAGGGTCATGGGAAATCTGTCCTGAAACATAAAAAAATACAGCTTCCCAGATTAGTTTTGGTATGGGAATTCAAAGAATGAGCAGCTATGGGAAAGTTTCAATTCTCATCAAATACACCTGAGTGTCCTTGCTCCAAATGGTTTGTACTTTCTGTCACTCATTAAGCAGCAAACACAAAGGCAATTATGAATGCTGGAGTACCCAGGACAAATTATGGTAGTAACCTAATGTTTACTGAGAGTACAGACTAGAGTCTGATCATGGTTAATTACTGAATGAGCGAGAGATTATTTGAGTGATTACATTTGACAAGAAAAAAATTCTATAAAATTACTTTATTCAATTAATTAATCAAAGCAATCACTAAACTTTTATTATATATCTCATATATACAAGTCTGCTGTACATGCTGTTGAATTATTGTATCTAACAACACTTCTTATCCCTAAAATGCCATTGATGGCAAGAGGATGTGTTTCTTAGGTGCTTCTTGCTGTCAGGTGCTTGCATAACAAAATTCATCCTTTCACTTCTTCTTCACATTTAAAAAGCTGTTTATTCTGAGAACTGCCTCAACAAAGTACAAGACCCAAATAAAGCACAGCAGAGCCAAACCTGAACCCCAGGACAGCCATTGCCCTTGAAGAAATGCTTCTGTCTCACTCAGTCTGTGTTCTTACATGCCCAGTCGTTCCCCCTGCTGCTACTCCTAAGTGAGGCTGTTCTGTCCCTACAGGGCTGGAACTGGGGGGAGAAGAGCTTTGTTATTAATACACTTGTAACTGGGCAGCCACAGCTTGGGACTTGAGTTGTCTACAGCCCACAACACTTGATCACCCTCAAAGAAACAGCACCTTCCTGAAGAACCATATTCATTCTTAATTTTTCTTTGGCAAATGCGTGCTTTTGGTTTTGTCCTGTCAGGAAAAGCAACCACAGAAGCTGAATCTTAACAGTGAATCCACACACTGGCATATTCTCCAAGGCATCCCAGGCTCACCATTTCTGGAGGCAGCCCCCTGCCTGCCTTTGAACAGTCTGGCAGAGCAGAGCCCTGAACATCAGGGCTTTAAAACAAGAGAGGCAACATCAGCACATTCTCTAACAGCCCTTCATGTCCTACACCACAAGCAAGGGGAATAAGGAAACCTTTGTAACTCTGTAAAGCAGAACCACTGTTTTCTCTGCAGCACCTTCAAAAGTCCACTCTGCTCTTGTTGCTGCCTGCAGGACCTGAGCAGAGCCTGGTGACAGTGCCAGGCTACACGAGCTGTGTCACACAGAACAGGGTGCCTCAGGAAGGAATCCCCTGTGAGCTCACTGCCATAGCACTGGTGTTTTCTCTTCAGAAATGCTGCAATTATCTTTGTCAACACTGCAGGCAGGTTAGATGTCGGTGTCAGGTGCCTGCCAGCTGGAATGCAGCCTGGAATGCAGCACCCACGGTCCCAGTGCTCTGTATCTCTTCCATCACATTCCCAAAGACATGGGCTTGGCCCCCACGACAGGCAATAACTTTGCTAGTGAAGTACATTCATTAACCAGCGTGAGAACCTGCAGCAGCACTCAGGTGACACCTGAGTACCACTCTGAGATGTGCTTTCTCATGGACACACACAAACATCTGCCTGAACCTCTGATTTCCTTTCATATTAATGTTTCTACCTACCCTTTATGTCCCTCATTTCTGTTCCCACTTCCCTGTCCCCACCAAGAACACAGCTTCCTATAATGCCTTCCTTTGAATGAGTGTGCATCACTGCACAGTTCATACATATGCTATTGAACTCTAGACTCTCAAATACAAATATATGAATATTTAACTCAACAATGCTAAATGGGCCCTGTAAGAAGTGCTATCCAGCATTTTACTCCCCTGGAACTGAGTTAACATGATAATAACATCTCCATTTCTATGAGCCACCAACTAAAATCACTATCACTTTCCTGTGCCTGGAGTCAGCCAGAGTCAGAGAGCACAGCACTGGAGTTTGTTTGCTCAGGCAGTTTTTTGTTTGGTTTTTGGTTTATTTGGATTTGTTGTTTGGGGTTTTTTTTTAAGGAAGGAGGGGGATTTAATGATGGATTTCCTTAAGAAAACATGTGGTTATTTAAAGCATATAGATAAGCGCCAACAAAACCTGAACAAAACCAACAATATATCAGGTGAACATGACTCTCTGTAGGGCACAGAACCATTTAATGAAGTTCTCTGCTCACTTCTGTAGGGTCACCAGGTTCCCCAGTCTAGTTACTACTTCCTTTCCTGCACACAGAGCACAATATCCAGCTTTTAACATCAGTCCTCCTCAGACAAGGAGAGAGAGCAGCTTATAGAAGCACCACAGACTCCACAGCAAATTCCAAAGTGAACATCATGCTCTAGAACAGTGACTGCAGTTGTTTCCTTGCCATCTAAGTAGCTGCAAGAAGTGTTGCTTTGCTTAGTGAAAGCACACACTCAGACCCAAATCTCATTTATTTCATGTACATTATAGTAAAACTAAAACCTTACAAAACTGAATGAAGTCAAAGTTCCTTCATACTTTTACATTCAATCTACAAGTTTCACAATTGGCTTTTTTTACATGGCTACAATAAAAACAAAAGACTTATGAATCAAATAATGTCAGAATCTACATTGAAAGAAAATAAAAGTATTGAATTTCAACACAGATATGGATGAATAGTGGAATTGGTACAATACACACTCACCTGGAACAGCTTCCCAACTTTTGCCTCTAAAGATTTCCAGGTGAACAGTGGAACAAAAACCCACCTGACAAAAGTTCTAATTACTTCACTTGAGGAGAAGTGTCCACATTAACCAATCATCCACTTTTAAGCACACAGAGCAGAAGGGCTCACACACTTTGTTACTTCAGTGTTCAGGGTGACAGATACCAGAGATCCTCAGTTCCTGAAACTTTATTCAGTTTCACAGGAGACTGACACCAACCCTCAGCATTCATGTTAATCAGTTGCTCTTCTTTACAGCTTTACAAGTTCACAAAAACTGCTTCTCCTTAAAAATATCTATTTGGTCTTATCAAAAAGGGAATCAGAGCAGCAAATGTTGTGATGTGAGTATTGATTTATTTGCTCTTTGTCACTTCTACCAGCCAGTGCCCTGAATTCCCAATTTCTAGCACCACTTTTCCCAGAAACCTTAATAATTTCTGTCCTTCCCACTGCTTGAGTGCTACACAAAGCCAAGGATTTCTCTGGTTCTTGCAGCTGGGTAGGACAGTTCACTGAGCAAAACCTCTTCTCACCTCCTGCTCTTGGCCACTCACAGCACAGGGGACTGCACAGAGACCATCATCAAAGCAAAGCCAAAGCTCCTCCTGCTGACACACAGAAAACTTCCTCAGCTTCTGGAATTGACTCGAAACTGTCTACAAAAGTACCTACATTACAGAACAAGACAAGAAACACCATTAAGATGAATGCAAAGCCTCACTCAAGCTAGCCAAGCCTTTAGTGAAGCATAAACCCAGGGAAGGATCTGTGTCCAGCACCTCTACTTCACCCTGCCCAAAAGCAGCCACATTTCTTCTTGGATGAAATGATTAGAAAGGATATCCAGTGGTGCATGGCAGCAAAGCAACAGCTCCTTGTTATCTCACATAAGTAGGTTGAATTTTAGACATTAAAGCTTAGGTCTTCAAAGCACAATGTTTTGTGAAAGGTGGATCATGTAGGAACATCAAATTTGATTTCCTGGAAAAACATTTGTCTTGCATTAAATACAACTATGTCCAGTCTAATCTTTTTTGAAGAGTTGTTCTATGCACATATAGAAAGCCTTTAGAAGAACATGCTTCTTTTTGCTAAAAGTATTCTAAAAATATTACTTCCTAACGAGGCTCTCATTTGCATGACAAACTCTGAGTGCAGTGTCAGAAGCAGCTTGAAATGAAGATGTCATGCTTGCAGGAGTTATTCTGCCTGTAGATGAGTTAGTTCTCAGCAAACTTGGCTTATGACAAGTTAATTTCATTTTCATGATCATGTGCTTTGACAGCAAGATGAGAGAACCAAAGCTTTTCCCTGGTGAGAATCCTTTGCTCCTGTATTAACTCAAACCAAGGAATACCATCCAGTTGAGTTCATCCCTACTTTCCTGGAAAAATATCTGAAAGAAATCATTTCCAATGTTAACAGGTAGGACTCATGTTACCTGTGCTTTCCACTGTAATTCTTACAGGAGTAAATGCAACAGTTAAGGAAAAATACTGTAAAAACACTAAAGGCTCTTCCTCCCCCTACACTATAGATTTAAATTACAGAGTCCATTAAACCACCAAGGCTTTGAGAGAGGAGAAAAATAAGATGGATTCCTCATCTAAAAACAAAACAAAACTTCTAAAATTTCAATGTCTGCTTTGGAAATACTGAAGCCAATAGTCTTCAGGAGACACAAATCTTCCGTCTCAAAACAAAGCAAAGTCAGAAGCTGCTTCCTACTCCAAGACATCCAGAAAACACTACATCCAGCAGGAAAGCCTTGGCCCAGCCACAGAAAACAAACAGCAGTGCAACCCCAGTCACAGGCTGTAGGACTTTCACTTCCTAACCTCAGATTTAAAGATGTCCAGTTTACAGCACACATTGTGCTTTTTTGGAAGTGCTAATTGCCACGGGAGAAGGAATTCTTCAGGAATTCAGACACCCCTCTGTGCCTCCAGCAGGCTCAAGGCCAGCTGGGTGGGTGGTGACATGGAAGGCAGGGAGCTTTCAGTCATGCTTCCCTCCCAAAAAGTGTCACTACATCCTCACATGATGTGACAAAATCTTGATGGAAGAAATAAAAGGCATTTCTTACTGTACCTGAAGCCTGAGATACGTGAGAGCTGTGCACCAGAAAGATCAGATCCTGTGCAGCTGTTTTCTCAGCCTGAAAACTTTGGGAATTAATGCTGAAGTCATGAAGGAAACCTTAAATAGACTCTTTCCACCATCACCAGGCTCACTTTCTCAGTTTTTATCTGCTTCGGTTTCCCACTCAAATCTTATATTAGATTTTTTTCCTCTTTCTTTCTCCACCTCCAAGCTTTTGCATTTTCTTACATAATACTGAATAAATATTTTATAGGCAAAGAGGATTTCTACTTGTTATGTAACTCACATTTTTGGAGGCAGCTTCCCATCTCATTTGTACTGATAGAGCCTTTGGTGAAACCAGGAGCTGTATTGATGTAAGCAGAGAAGGATGTGCCTGAACTTAAACAGGTATGTTCATGCTACATTAGAAATGCTAAATGGGATGAAAATTCATTTCATCAATATGCATATGGGGCTGATAATATTGAGAAAATATTAACATATGCATATAAACATCAACAAATCTATGAATTGTCACACAATGAAGCAGCAATTTTAGGCTGAGCAGATGCATCACAGCTAAACTGGAAAGAACAGACATGTTCTAATTGTGAACCAGGCCAGGATACGTGAATGTGCTTTGGATGCCCAGTTACAGATGCTTCCCAGATCCAGAGAAATTTTGAAGGGTCTTCTCTAAAAAATGCTGTGAACAAAGCTCTCAAAAACCTCAGATGAACTTTCAAATCTTGGACCACAATCTCTGTCCCAAATTTAAAAGCTTCTTTAGTTCTGCCTACAACTTAAAAAAAAATGAAATTAAAAATTCCACCTTTCTCTGCCCACCCACCTGTTTGTTTAGGTGCCTAAACCATTCCAAATGCCAAGATTATAAAAAATATTTATGCTCATCAACCTACAATCAGTAGGGGATGGCAAGAATTCTGTGTAGCAGGGAGGCTGATGTTTGCAGAGAGAACAGCACAAGTGATTCCAGAACAGGGCAAGTGAGAGCTGATATATTCTCCTCTCCCTCACCATAAGAAACACACTCACTATTTTATCTCCAGATGCTCAGTTTCAGCACTGCAGTTTTCTGATCAATAATAGTTATTTTAGATTAAAAAAATAAAATTGGAATTAATAATATAGAGATGTACCCTTATCAATAACATTCAGAAAAAAATATATTTAAGAGATTGGCTTTAAGTTTGATAACAACAATAATAATATAAAGGATTCAGGTGTTGCACTGCCATCATCTCCTCTCAGTCTGTCCCCTGAATGTGGATTTTTTAAGAAATGCAAAGAAAACTCCATAAAGCTATAAAGTTGTAATTGGATTTAATATAATCAGTTTCTTTCTCTTGCAGTTTTATGCTAGAAAACAGAGATTATAGAAAGGAAACCTTGTGTGTTTACTCAGTCACTTGAGTTGCTTCAAGGAGACCACGTAACAATCAGAAAGGTCACATTTCTTCCTTCCATATGGCGTTAAATGGCAGCACGGAGCTGTGCAAGTCTGGATTTTAAATGGGTACAGCAGTCTGGGCTCTGCATTCGAAAAGCAGAATACAAAGCTCTTTGCTCAGCATCAAGGGCTTTATTACACACCATGAAACCCGCGTACCTGGGGACTTGGAGATTACCGCCACAAAACATTATTAAGACGGTGCCAAAAAGATTTATAAACGGGGCAGGAGGGACCTTGAAGCGTCTGCTGGGATTGTGACTTTCTTCGAAAGCTTTCGTTTCTCCGAGCACCCAAACCCCGCCCTGGGGGTCGCTCACACCCGCTCGGGGTTCCCACAGCAAAGCGAGCGGGGCAGGGGCGGGCAGAGCCCGGGGAACGAACGCAGCTCCCGTTTCTAGGGGTGAAATGGCCCCGGGGGGCACGGGGACCGGGGGGGATCCAGGGGCATCCCCTGTCCCGTCCCGTCCCGCCGAGCGCGGCCCGAGCCCGCCCGGGCGGCCGGCGGCCCCTGGTGGCCGCGGGAGGTGCAGCCCCGAGCCCCGGAGTGACCCCCACGGGAGGGTCGGGGTGACCCCCGGTCCGAGCTCTGCCCGCGGACCCTCAGCACCCACGGGAGGCAGCGCGGGGATGAGCCTCAGGGGTGTCCTTTGTCGCTGCCCGGTCTAACCCCGGGCAGTGCCGGGACTGGGCGCACCCGGGCTCACGGACCAAACGCCGTGGGATGTTGGATGGGTGTTCAGTGCCCCGGACGCCGTCGAGTCAAAGGCAGGGAGCGATAAAGCCACTGCTGCGAACCCAAGCAGCGTTTAAAAACCTCACCTTCACAGCCAACAGTCCGGGAGGCTGAGGCTGCTGACAGAGCTTGGACATCTTATCCTCACTTATCCCGAGCTGATGGCATTATCAGCTGCTGAATGAACGGGAGGTTTGACATCCACTCTTTTGTGCTGGATCTTAAAACCCTTTTTAACAATAATAGGTAGAATACGTATTTTGAGTTATCTTAGACAGATGTCAACTCAAGGAGTTGAAGCTTGAATACAGCAAGGTAATTCAGGAAGATAAGGCAATGGATGAGGGAAGGGGTCACCCCCCTCCCCTTGTGAGTCTTTTATCACAGCCCAAGGGCTTCCTACGGCACACACTTGAGAAAATGCCATTAATTGGAGAAGAGGGAGTGACACAGGTATATTAGTACTCATACACAGATATATACATAAAGAGGACACTTGACTGAAGAAAGGAAGAGTTTAACAACTCAGAAAAACCCGGCTACCAAGCTCAGGGACAAACCTGTTTCTACCCAGGGGTTAAAGGTAGAACAAACACAATCTAACAACAATACACAGTCAAGAGTGTGATTGCACTGTACTCACTTCACCGCTGACAAGTGATGGTTAGCAGAGAAACACCAGGACTGGAATGTCACCAACAGGGATTTGGAACCTCTCTTTGGATAAGGCATTTGATTCCTTGAAGCTTCAGGGGAGAAAAAAGAATTAACAAAAAAGTGCCCAAGTTTCTGTAGTCGTTTACCACTGCAGAAAGGGGATGTCTTTAGTCTCTCAGCAAACAGAGGATGGAAGCAAACCAGACACTGTAAATGGACTGAGCCAATGTAAGCATTGGGTTGGGAGGCACCAGTCTCTCACTCAGGGTGATTTTTCTGTTGTAAAGAAAGAATTTTTCAAATAACTCTGAGCATCTCTAAATAACAATTCATAATCAAATGAATGTTTATGCTGCCTGTGCTACAACACAAATTAGACCTGCACAGTTCAGTGCAGATCCAATAATCTCAGCTTGCTCTTGGTGCCACAGTGTTTGGCATCCCATGTCAGCACCAGCAGAATGAGCTTTGCCCAGACACACAGGGATGTATTTGTGGGTGCCAGCTCAGGCAGGAGCAGAGCTAGCCCAGCACTCCCAGCAGAGAACACACAGCACTGGGACAAGCCTTGGCCTGAGAAGACTCAGAGCTGAACACACAGTGTTTCTGGCCAGATGAATGTCCAGGGTATCTGTCTATCCCAAACATGAAAACAAGTTTGGTGACATAGTTCTGTGCATGTGAGTGTAAAAAATTTTCTTTATCTACACCATAATATCAACTTGTTCTGCTGCCACCAATGAATATTTTATACTAACAACTGCATGGAAATCAGCCTCCCACATCAGCACTGATTTGCTTTATAGCTGGTTTGGTTACTATATAAACAATCAGTGGTGCTGAAGGGTTAGAGATCAACACAAATGTTTTACCTCTTCAAACATATTTGGGTTTATGTCTACTCAGAGACAAGCAGCAATGGTTGATAAAAGTATTAATGTGCAAATAAAACAATAATATTGCATTCATTATTCACAGAAAGAGCTAAATATCATTTCTATCTTAGTGAGTGCTCAGTGTATGTGTAAATGTGCCTGTCCACGCTCCCCTGCTCACCCTGAACCTTCTATGGGCACCATAAAAACAGACTGGAAAAGTAACAAATTCAGTGCCCTGATATGTGGCAGCAAGAGCATTAGAATTTCCCATGCTGGCCAGAACACTGAGGGGGGAAAAGTTTCTAATTGTACTTTAAATGTGCAAAGTCAATATGTTATCACTACCCATCACATTCAAAAAATTCTGACCACTCATGTATTAGTCTGGTACCAAAGAACTGGAAGCTCATACAAATGATACTTTGGTCATATCCAACAGCCTCTTCAACATTTAGTTGCCATTTTCTAATTTTTTTTCTCTTGAATTCTAAGAGAAGCAAAACTGCACTATAACTAAAAATTCATGGTCTGAAACAGAAACTTAAAAAGACAGATTATAGACAAAAGTTGAAAAGAACCATTTAAAGATGTTTCAAAGCTACACAAATGAATTTTCATCTTCTTTCTTACTCTACCCCACTCCTATAAGAAAAAGTACTCTAAGCAAGAAGTGTTCCACTGACTATACACTCCTGAGAGAGAAATTTTGCTCTGGTGTTTTTTTGTGGGTTTGGGTATTTTTTTTAAGGCCAACTGTATGCTCTATTTAGTTTTGCCTTCCCACTCACACACAACACTTTAAAATTTACAAGTTACAGTGATATCAACTGCTTTGATAAAATTTATTCCCTCTCCCAACAAATCTGGCTTCTCTTGAACCTTCAGCCATTGCAGTTACCATAAATCTATTACTACCAGGTCTCACACACACACTGGATTCCACCACAGTGCACAGAAAAGGTCATTTAAAGCATAAAATGACCAAAACAAACCCCAGGAGGTGATGTAACCCCTCCAAAGGGAAGCTCTGCCCATGCACATGTCTATTCACAGCTTCATAAAACAGATTTCAAGACATTTTAGAACCATCAGCTTTTGCAATTAGAAATAGGAGCGCGTCCCAGAAAAGGCTGTTGTCACCAACACACGTTCAGCCAGAAAATGAACTGTGCTCTTGACAATGTTTTGAAGTGCATTAATATATTTGTTAAGATCATTTTTCACTATAAAAGCAATCCAAACCCAGCCTTTTCCAATAGAACAAGATCAGCTTTCCTCAGAGGACTGTAAGGCAGCTCCCACCCAGCACAGACGTGCCCTGAAATCCCATGTGCTCAGCAAGGTATGTGGGAAAAAAAAATGTCCTTTAGAGAATGAGGAAGGAGCCAAGACAGAAAAAGGCTTTTATTTCTATTTCTGTCCATGTTCTTGCTCATTGCAAGCAAGATTCCCAAAGTATTAATCCTGCTTTCCAGAAATTACACCAACAGGCAACTTGGAGTTATCCTTGTGAAAAGTGGGCTAATTTTAGGACAAAGGACATGCTATTAACTCAAATGAAATTAAACCCATTTACAGCAGAAGTGAAATACAATGTGCTATTTTAGGGTTTTGAAGCAAATATTTGGTTAAACTGGTTTAAAGCAATGCACTAAAAGACAGCATAAAATAACAACATTGCCGCTGATGATATCAATTTATATCACTTTACATAAATAAAAGTACCAGAGAATACCCACAATAGTCTTAAATGAGAGGGTTTTGAGACCTCCATAACCATTCAAGGTAAAAAATATTTACTTTTTTTCTAGGCAAAGCTTCTGCATTATAGATGCTCAGTAGAAACACCTTTGCCTGAAATTCATTGAAACCACCCATCTGGAGCTAACAAGAAAATTAGGCACTTGAGCAAAAAAAATGTCAGCTTACCACCCTCGACCCAGGGAGCCTAAACCTTATTTTACACAATAATTCTCAAGTATTAATGTTGTCCAGCAGCATTCTATAAGAGGAACTAAGCTCCTTAGCTGAAATCCACTGACTGGAAATGTATTGAATATACTGTGAGAACAGTCTGAGCCAGGGAAAAACAATGGGAGTCTCATAAAACATTCCGTAAGCAGAGAGGGAAGGAGAGACAGGAACAGCAGAGATCAGACCAAAATGAGAGGAAAACAAGGTCAGTCTCAAGGGTTTTCACATTTTCACTGGGCCTACCTCCTCACTGCTGCTCTGCCCTTCCCCTGGCAAATAGAAGGTGGGAGCTTCTGCCATCATCTTTCTTTCACATCCATCTTTCTTTCATCCATTCACAGCTTGGAATCAGATCATCCAAACAGTTTTGCAAGTCCTTTGGAAATGCCCATTATTGCCTACAAATCCTGGTTTCCTTCCACTGTGACCCTGTAAGCTCAGCACACAAGCTGGGCTTTACACCAGCTTGGGTTGTGTCCCTACTGGTGCCAGTGCCTTTCTACTGCCAGTCTGAGAGCCACCAGAAGTGGGAGAAACCAACCATACTGCCTCAATCCATTTTTGTATTTGTATTTGGTTTATGTTGGGGAAAAAAAAAAAAGAAACAAAAATATGTCTCCTAAAAAGCAGACTTGACAAAAATTGTGTCAGTAAAATACCACTTCCCAGGTAATGATAAATCCATTCCATGGACTTCACTCATAATCTCTCAGAAGACATTTGGGTTTCATAAGAGAAGAGCTTAAGAACATCAACTTTCACTGCATCTGGTAGAAAACTTGCTGAGAGTGTGTTTGAGAAGACATTACCTTCCACCCCAGTGGTAATGTTGATGAGAGAATTTAAGATGAGTTTCAAATACTCCTTATTTAATTTTTCCTTAGTCCTACATTTTTTCCTGAGTCTTCTGAACCCACTCTGAGATGTGTTTTGATGCTCTTTAGTCACTCACACAGTGAACCAGGATCATAACCAGAGCAAAATATACTCAGCATAGCTCAACTCTGTCTAATTCCAGAAACAAAAGACTGAAGAAGAGATGGGTGTGCACTGGAGAATGTACTTAAAACTACCACATCTGAAAGATCTCAAAGGACAGTGATCAATTCATTTCTTCTCGGAAAGTTTCTGAAAAGGTGAAGGAGTCACAGCACAAAAACCCTCCACAGGCAGCACCAATGGCCAAGTCGGGCTGGAGAACATTCAAGTGCAAAGAAGGGAACAAAATGTTTTGTTCTGACACCTGTAACACTGACCCTGTATTTTATCTGATCTTTGACCCTGTACAGAATGCAAATGCCTTCCAGAACTGCCACAAGCCTCAGCACAGAGGCTGTGTAGGCAGCACCAGGAGAATTTTCTTTCTTAAGGGGCATTTTCGTAGAGGATTTGCCACTTGAACTCTTTCAGACTTCTCCCATCTTTGAGTGCATTTTTCTAGACTGGCAGCCTCTGTTGTGGGAATCTGGAGGTGCAGCATTGCTCCAGGAAAGAGAATGATAACTTTTTATGCCTCCTTTGAATAAGCTGAAGCAGTAAACTTTATTCCAGGCAAGCCCCAGGTTTTTAAAAACACTAAGAAAAACTAACAGGCAACCTGCTAACACAAAACACTCCTGCAATCCAAACACACAGAGCACTCGTTTGGAGAACGGAGCAATTGAGAGGAACTGAGCCCCAGGAAATGCACTATATCCTTCATGCCTTCCTGTGCACAGCATAATAAACACAGAGCACTCTGCAGGTGCTGATGGCCACGGGGACTCCAACCTTCACTGTGCTCTGTGGATATGGACAATTATTCAAAGAGGGCTGCAGGAAAATGAAGGGACTGTGCAGTTCCTACATACAGACAAATAAATCTCATTCTCTCCAGCCACTGTGCCCAGGATCACACTTTGCTCCTAATTTCCCCCGTGCCTTGTCATTCCCTTATGGAACTTGCAGCACCACATTGTGTACCTGGTTCCAGCCCACAAATCAAAACACATTCCCCTAAATAAGAAAATAACAACTCACTCTTTAAAGAAAACACACGTGCAGCCAAATTAGAAGAGCATTTGCCATATTCCCACTTCAGCCCCCTTGCAATAATTGTGTTTCATGTACTGCAAAAACCTAAGGAAACTGAGCTCCTTATCTATAAAAACTACTGTACTTCTTTTCTCACAGATTTGTCTCCCACAACAACCGAACGTCACATGAGTGAAAGTCTGAATGATATTGCACTCGTGATTCTGTTTCTATGCAGGCTAAACCTCTCTTTTCTGTTTTGCATGACTCCACAAGCTTTTTTGAGATTTAAGAACTAATCCTATTTCACCAAAACATTTTTGTTTGCCTCACATCCAGCTCTCCCCTCTCTCCTTCGCTGGCCATGGAAGTTGGGATTCTTTTCAGTTCTCAGGCAGAGGAATATGGGGGAATACATTTGCATTTCTTACAAACTTTCAGAGAATAAGTAAAGGTCTTTAAATCTGCCTGTGGGTGCTGTGTTTTGGAGATGACTGGCTTCCAAAAGAGTGGCACATTAGAGGAGGGTTATTTCAAATGCTAAAACTGGCAGTGTATTAGCATTTACTAGAGCAGACACTGCCCACCACACAGTGCTGGCAGGGAGCTTTTCTGACAGCTCCCACTTACACTGGCTTGTGAATATTATACAACTCTTGCTACACTGCCCTTGCAGCAATTCAGCTGCTCCACTCTTAGTTTGTAATTACCTTCCAACACAGAGTTAATCACACCAGAGCTTTGCCATAACATTTTGTGGATTTCTCTGACAGAGCTGGTAGTCATTCCTCCTTTGTGTTAGGCTAACAGGTGTTTGGAAAACATTTGCTGAAGGAAATTCTAGTTCAGTCTTCTAGATAAGTCAATTATCCCTTGCTGATCTTCTTGTGAGAGTTCAAATTTGGAAAAAAAATCCTTTTTCTTTTGGATATTGGTGCAAATCATACCTGCAGGGCCTGAATGTACCAGCAAAGCTCTGCTCTTATTCTTCCCACGTATCACTGGGAAACAAAGTTAATTGGCTGGATAAAAAAAACCATGATAGACAATATTCATCATCTGCAGTAGTTAGTCAGTGGGCTTCAAGGAGTATTGAGAATTCTCAGCAGAACTTTCTATATTTCAAACTCTTTCTCCTTTCTTTCATATTTGGAGACCTTGTGCAGATCCACAGATGAATCATTGTTCAAGCTCCAGCTACATTACAAGACTGTGGCAATCAGTGATGCCATTTCAGTGATTTACACAGGCAGCTCTTCTCCAGAAGGAAGGGAGAGAGGGAAAGTGCTGCGATGAGCTCATTGTGCAGCAGAAGATTTTAATGAAAGGAAAGGAATGAAAAGCCAAGTCTGAGCCGGGAATATGCCCAGATGAATATGCAAATGAGAAACTCGTGGGCAGACGTTTTCTCTTGATTTTTTGACAAATAGTATCTGGCCTGTGAAAAGCCTGCCCAGGAGCTACGTTAGGCAGGGCTGCGGGAGAGCTGCGAGATCAAAGCGGGAAGACTTTGCATTTAGAACCGGGAATGATGATTAACAGATACACACGAGTCTCGGGAGCAGATGACAGGAAATGCCACTGAGCTCCACAGCCAGGGCTGCACACCAGGGCTGACTAACAGCTCTGCACTGCACCTCTCCTCATCCCCACTGACACCTCCCTGCCTCGAATTTCATTTCAGCAACTCTTCATTAAGTATTTCCTCCAAACTTAAACAATTTTAATCCGAGTCTGCACCAGCAGAATTTCTAACTACAGTTACACAGACCAAAAAAAAAGCTTTTAGGCTACTTATCAGATAAAAGCACATATGGTGCTTTTACTCTACACATCATAAATAGCACATACAGCTACTGCAATAATCAGATGGTGGGAAATGCCTTAGATGAAGAAATAGCTGCACTTATTCAGATGAAAGCCCCTGCCACGGAGCATGGCTCTACCTCCAGCCTGAATTATGTATGTGCTTTTCTTGATGAGCCTAAAAATAATACATGCTTTAGATTTTTAATCCATTTGGAGAATTAGAATATGATGAAACAAAGAGAGGCATCTTAGACTTTCCTGCTTTCAGTACTTAGGGAGGGGGGTGTCCATATCACTTATCAGGCAGCATTCTGGAGGTAAATGGACTGAGTTTTCCTGAGAAGCCACTCAAATTGTAGTCGATTGAAAAGCTCAGTCAGGAGAATGTCACTCCTCCAAATGACATTCACTCGGCAGAGGAACATTTTGCAGAAGTCAATGGTATCAGTGATAACAAAGCCAGCAGGAAAAATTGTCCTGGGGAGAGCAGGGCAGTGCAGGAGTAGGAGAAAGAGGTCATGACTAAAACCAATTCTTATTTAAGTCATATTTGACCAAGAAGCTATGCTGGAAAAAATGTGAGAACAAAAGTTCCAGAATGTAACACATTCCATCTTGAAACTGGAGTGAAATATTTCTTTTTGGACAATTTAATATTTAATGTTAAAATATTTTCAATTGTTAAGCTTTCATTTCAAAATTCACCTAAACTTAAGGAAATCTGCAAAACATTTCATTTCAACTGAGCTGGCAAATATTTTAGCCTGAAATGCAAAGCTTTATACATTGTTTTGCCAACAATCCTGTAATTGCTGTTTCATTTCAATTCTGGTTTTGCTTCTTGCAGAATTTTTGCTTCAGCCACTCAGAATATGAAAGCAAATCATCTGTTAAGGTCCTTACAATGCAGGTGCCATATAATGAACACAAGAACATGACCTGTAGCTGGTGCCTCTTCTGGCAGGAATAGCTAAGAGGTGTATTAAGAGATAAACAGCAAAGGGTATATTTCAGGACTAAGGTGTGTTCACCTTCCTTAAACCAAACCCATAAGGCAAAGGACTTTCATTATTAAGTACTGCTGCTCTTAAGTATTGGTAATACTGAAAGGGCAAAATAGTCACTCTTGGCAGCTGCCTCTGAGAAAATCATAAGAGAAAATTATGCCAACAACTGCCTCTAAGCTCTTACCTAGGAATATAGAGAAATCTTGGGCCAAAGTTAGGAAGGAGACAGAAAAAGAACCAAAATTGCTGGAAATTTGCTTCGTATGGCAAATTTTGAGGTCTTCCCTTACAAAATCCTCCCTTCCTCTGCACTTTGACTTCTTGCAGTGATACCCAGGCACTGCACAAATATTATTTCTGTAGCCCCTTGCTGAGCCAACCAACAGGATGCCAATTAGTGATCACTTTCTAATCTTATTTTTAGTCCTCTGCTTTGAACAGCTATTTACTGGTAAACTGACCGAGGCCCTTTGACAAACTGAATGGTCCAAACATTTCAGTTCATAAGGGCTGAATGATATTTAGCCTTTCTCTTAATGCCTTTGTAACCAAAGCATTAAAACCTAAAAGAGATAAGAAAAACAGAAATCTAGAGACACACATATATAGAAGTCTATGTCCACATGAAAAGAATAAATATGCACTATAGTTCCATGGCATCTAGGCCAGAACAAAATCTTAATTATTGTGCTGGGTGTGTAAATGTCAAACACATCAGCAAAATGCAAGGGAGATACAGAAAACAAGCTCATAAAATCAAAAGTATTTAACTGCCAAAGCAATGTATTTCTAATTTTCCCAGTCACTTCTATGTTTCTGTGCTCTATTCAGACATGAAATGACTGGAAAAAACACTGAGCCTGCTGCCCCTAAAACTAACACAGAGAAGAAGACATTCCTTCTGCCCCCTCCCAGGATACAGAAAACAGAAGGATTGTTTGCTCTGGGCAGTAACGAAATGATGCTGAGGGCAGTTGGTG
>VYZS01096601.1:33176-46904 GCA_013400695.1 Neodrepanis coruscans
CACTTCCTGCCCCAGTGAGTTTAAATGCTGTTTTACACTCTCAATTGAACATTAAAAGGGCAATGTTACACACCAAGAATTTCGTGCAGATGTATTAATGCTGACTGTTGGAGCAGAGCACTGGCTCCCAAAGCAGCCCCAGAATTATACTGTACATATTACTGCCAAGAAATAGAAAAAATCCTAATCAGTTCATTCCTTATAAAAATGAGGAAGAAGGGGGAAAAATGGGGGGTTCTTTCTTTTTAAAGGAGCATCAAAGGGAAAAAACAAAAAGTGTTTTTGCAGCATTATCTGACTCCAGGAAATACAACTTGCAAGGAAACATCCCATACAATGGAAATGATGCACAGAAAAACTTGTGTGAGACACAAAAAATTAATTATTTAGTAATGTGTGTGTATCACCACAGCCAAACATTCATCTGTGAAAACCACACCTCTTTGGTGCCTCCCTGGCTACAGAATTCCAGCCCCATCCTCCCTGAATCTGGTGTTTTCTAAGATCAAATCCTCAGCCTGCTTTGCCATTTATAGTCGGCCAGGGCTTCACAAATATTTTTAAATAGAAAGGGTTTCACAGAACTTCCTCGTAGTTCTTAGTGCAACATACACGAAAACTTACTGGTCCCTCAGAAAGCTGAGACATTGTTGATCATGTTAACAGGCATTTTATGAAGTCTGTGTTTCTGACCTATGTTGTATTTAAATAGAAGTCTTGACCTCATAAAGATCTCAAACAATTATTCATATAAACGACACTAATGTTGTGTTATTTCTATGAATCCAGCAAAGGTTACCCCAGCTGGACTAATCTGGGGAAGAACTGCAATTCCTACCACCCTTGTGATGCTAAAAGAGCACCTTGGATAACACACAAGGGGAAAGGAAAAGCAAAAAAGAGAGAGAGAGAAAGACAATTTGCAGCTATTCTGAGTCCCTCAGCCCAAAGCTATTTTGAGCACTGTTACTGTACCTTTAACATCTCCGGTCCTGCTGCCTAAGAATGAGACCAGGGAACACAGAAAGCTGCCATCAATCCCATCCTGCTAAAGCCAGGGAGACACACAGGGGCTGGTACCCGAATGCAGCCAGAGCAAAGCTGCCTTCCACAGGCAGGAGGGATTTGAAACGAGAAAATCAATTGCTCTGAGTTGCCAGTTACATTTTCTCCTCCCTTATTCCACCCTTTCTCTCTTATTCCCACGCAAAGGCTTCTGCAGACATTTCCATGTTCTCTTGGTCATCTCAAACAGAAAGGGAGCATTTAGGAAACAGCCACAGCCCTGGATTTGGGGGAGGGGGAGGACTTACAGCCAAGCTTCCAGGTCATCACTGCCTCTGCAAGTTGATTACTCAACTCACTACTAATCTGCTGCACAATGCAATTTGATTTCCATTTCCCAAGGAGGTGGAGGAAGGGAGAGAGGGGAATGTATCCAGCTGATGAAGCCCTGCTTAGGTTAAAATCTGCTGAAAGCTTTCTGCAGGAAAATGCACAGGAGGCTCTGCGAAGGAATTCGTGGCTGTTCATGTTTCCCCTCTACTTTTTGCTTTATTAAAGACTTTTGTTAACTAAATAATCATGACTATTTTGTTCAACTTTACTCACAATATCCCCTAACATGTACAAAATATTGTCTCTCAGAAATGGTGGTTTTTTCCCTAATTGGATAATTCTTCTTGATCAAAAACTACAGAATTTTTTATTTAAAATTACTACTGGTACTTCACATAGAGCTTAAAATATTTTTCCTTCTCCTGCAGGCAAGATTTAAAGGCCTCTGGCATCACCATTGACTAAATAATTCAGAATTTATTTGCCATGTGACCTTAACAAAACAGCTCCAGAATATTATATTAAAATTGCTGAACTTCTTTGCAGTAAAGAGAAAGCTTGACAGAGAGTTAAATTGTGCAGAACTGCTTTGGTTCATTACATATACATTTCAACATCAGACCATCAAACACTTCATCAGTTTATTTCCAATCTAATCCGTCATTTCCCTGGCAATATCCTATTGGAAGTCACTCAGTCTGCATATTTCACAAAGACCAGCTCATTAGTTTCTTGTCTACCAACCTGCTTAATTACATCACAGAGTAAAACTTCATCAATTTTAACAGAAGTCACCCTCCAGCCTGATTTTTGTATTTTGATCCTGTTTCGAGCAGATATTTTGATCCTTGGTACAGGAATTGCCACTCACACACGATGAAGTTCAAAAAGATAAAGGACATTTTCTGTAACTTAAAGTGCCAAGTGCAGCCCATGAAGTCAGAGACCATCATGACACTGCCATGATTTGTAACAGCTGACCTTTAAATCAGACCAAAATGCCACTTCTTCAAAGCTGGATCTGCTCCAATCACGCACAATGTAAAGCAACAAGGGACTTTCACTCAAATATTTACAGAAGGGTGTTTTTAATTATACAATTGAAATATTTCAACTATTACACTGGGGAGATTTACATGAGCTTATTATGACTTTATAGACTTGATCTGGTTTAAATTATGAAAGTCCTTTATAACTTCCCACATAAGGATCCAGATCAGAATGTCTCTAATCAGCTCAAATGTATAACATTTGAATTAACCATTCTTACACTGTGCTTTTCCTGGTGGGGACTTAATGCACCCACACAAAATAGGTACATACATTTGCTCAACAGAAAAAGAGTGAAGAAAGCAAAGCAAAGGGAGCCTGTGAGTGACAGGCAATTAGCACTGGGTATGACTTGAGCTCTCCACAATTCTTTTTAAACAGCCCCAGTACTTCAAAGACTATTTTTGAAAGTGGTCTTGTAGAGCCACTTGCCCCACATATACACATAGATATTTATACACACCAAATCCTCATGGTAATTCTGTTTCATTAAAACATCAGAATATTTTTTGGTCCAAACTTGGCTTTATCAGAAGTCCAACCACTCAACTACTTCACTGGAAAGAAAAAATTTTGTAAGTATCCTGAACTGTGAAGGTGACTGTCTTAACTAATATACTGAAATGCACTGGGGGAACCCTGGGCTGATTAAGTTTGGGTGACCTGAGGTGTGAAAGCTTTGCTGTCAATCAGAGCAGGGACTCAGAGCAGGCTTCTCAAAAGCCAATCTGTACCTCAGAATCCCTGACAAGGGAGTGACACACTGAAGTTCCCATGTCAATGGAAATGTTTTATAACATCCATATTCCTACAAATGGAAAAAACTATCTGGTTGGCTGTACATGTCCATGCTGTAAAAAACTCAGGATGAACTGTATTTTCATTACTTTAGCCTGATCAAGACACAGTTTTTAATTATCATTTTCTGATCAATCCATCCATCACAACCACTACTGACTTTACATGGAGCCTTTCCAGAGACAAGGTGACTAAAAACAGCTGCCGATAGTCAGGATCCCTGTAGAATAGTTTCAAAAGAGACTAAAACTTTGAAAAAATAGATAGTTAAGTAGATTGCATTATAAGAAAAGAGAAGCTAAATATTTTCTGAGAAAAAAAGAGATCTTGTGTAGGTAACTCCAAAACTGAGAGCCAAATGGCTTTTACATGTACTTGAGAACTCCTTGACAGGGTGTTAAACCAAGGTACCTGGAGCTTTGAACCCCTGAGCACAGATTGCTTCTCTGATGTCATGGGGAAAACCCTCACTGTGGCAGCTGTACTGAGAAATTGGAAATTCACTTTAGTAGAGAACCCAGGTCCCACTGTCACAAAGGCAGCAGCCATCAATAAGGCTGATCAATTTGCCAACAGCAAAAGAACACGATTTTTGGAATATCAGAACACAATCACTCTCTAATACTTTCATGTCCAGTAGTTCTCCAAGTTAATGTCAGGAATTTCCCAGAAATTATTACACCCCAAAGGCTCATGACATCCCATGTATCCATAGAAAACCCATCCCTTTCTCTGGGTCTGTCCATGCAGATCCAGCCCCTCATCCACCACAGCACTCGGGCCTGATGTTTAAAGCCTTATTCCAGCAGAATTCAAGGGCACATGTAAGTGCTTTGTTGAACAAGGAGGGATTCAGGCATATGCTGAAGTACTTCACTGAACTGGGACTGGGCTACTATTTATAGAAAGCTTTTTTTTCCGGTGTTATTGTTCAACACTAAAGTCATCCTATGGCTTTTCCTCCTGTATACCTCCCCCTCACACAGCAAAGCTTTTGAGCTACGATTTTCTCCCAGATGTCACAGGTTTAAAATCAGAATGGATATCATAAGCACCTCCCATTACATTTTTCATCATATTTGCAGAGAAATATGCTAAAAAAAAAGAAGTTATGCAGATTGGCAGGGAAGTTATGAAGCCAAAAGTTGTGTGAAATAACAGATTGAAAAACCACATCCCACCAACCCCCAGAGCTGAAGAACTCACACAGGAACCAAACACTAATGTCTGCACCCAGCAGTGCTCATTTCAACTTCTCCAAGTGTCCTTCCATGTGCAATCCTCTGTTCCACAGAGCAATCCAGGCAGAGTCATGTCTGAAGCAGAATTTTATTCATCTTGAAAAGCCATCAGTGTTGTACACTCATTGCTGTGCAGAGGCAGACTGCTCCCCACACTGAGTGCTGTTGTGAGGAGACAAAAATATTTCCCAATCACTTCCAGTTCAACACACCAGGACATCTGTAGTTTCATTTTTAAAAAATAAATGGATCTCTGTTGCAGAAGGATCTGGACCTGCCAGCTCATCTTTCAGTGTTAATGAACATGTTTTCACCAATCTTTGGTTTGATTAACCAATGTCTTTCCACAGATATTGCTGTGATAACAAAAAATCCATATCTCTAAAAATCTCCAAATACTCCATCTATTTATTATTACTCCATTTATTAACAATACCAGCTCTGTTGTTCTTTTACAATTTTATGTCCCCCACAAACATATACATGGGGCTTCTATTTGCTGTGTTTATACACAGATCACCCAAAGACAGTGCTGTGCTTCTGGGATGGATAAAACCGGTGGGTTTAACAAACCTCCCTCTATTCAAACAGCTGGAAAAGGCAAGTTCCCATCCAAAGAGACAGCAAAACATAACACTGCTCAGGAATTCAAATGGCTTAGGGGGAAAGGGCTCATCTTGATATTATTTGAGAGTGGAAGGAGAGAGCTAAAATGAGGCAGAGAGGAAAGGAGAAGGAGTGATGAGAAGAGGCAGCCCCAGCTCCTCGGTGGTGCGTGACAGCGGAGGCTGCGGCAGCGGCCGTGCCCGTGTGAGGGAGGCAGGGAAGTGCTGCTGGAGTGTTTGGTTTGATGCAGAGCCTGTGCTGCACAGCACTGAGAGCCACTGCACAGCCCACTGGCCACTTCCCTGCCCAAGGAAATCCACCACTGAGCTCTTGCTGTGGAAAGCGGCAGAGAGAAACTCGCTGTGCTCAGGGGAACGGGATCTTACACATCCCTGGAAACACTTGTGCAGGAATAGCATCAGCCATTTCCCCTGTGATTCATGACTTTCACCTCTGCCTCCCAAGATGCAGTGGAAGGGGAAAAATCATCCCTCCCAAAGCACATTGTTTCATCAGAGCACCCTTACAACAAAACCCAAAGCCACTAAAATCAGTTAGAGAAACTTTGCACCATTTTCAGGAGGTTTTGAGTCAGACTGCAACAACCTTCAGCTGAATTATTAATGGTAACTTGTAACCCATCTTTGTGGGAAGTTCTCTATTAGTCAACAATTTAGAGTGCTATTTTCAGAAACATCCAATTTAGGGATGCACAAATCCCATTGACAAGCCAACAGGACTTAAAATTCCATTAGGCTTCTACTCCTTCCCTTTTTAAAAATCCAGTCATTTATACATTAAATTTCCCCACTGCATTATCTGTAACTTCTATGACAATCAGGTCATAAATGTTACTTTACAAGAATGCAGCACTGGGTGCTAAGTTTACAACTGTTAGAGCAGGATGAAATTTCAACTGCAGTGCACTCAGTTCTAGGCAGGATCTTCTACTTGACATGCAAAGGTTCTCAGAATGGTGCCTACATGAACAACAGCAAAAACCCTCATGTTTTCACATCATAAGAGATTTGGGTGCTTGTAGAACCTGTCACACTTCACTTCTATCTAAGCAACTGCTTTTAACACTCTGGATGAATAACAGACAAATATCTTGCAGATACAAACACTCACAACAGCATTTTCTATCCCAAATCCCCAGGAGCTTTACAAGCAGTGATGAATTAACCCTTGGAACATGCAGGTTTGGTGCACACTGCAGCACTTTAATTATAAACCACAACAGCAAAGACAAGCAACTTGTATGAAAGCAGGAAATACTCCCTAACAAAGCAAGTGAAACACAAAGTGCCACTATCCCTTGTCACCACATTCATGCAGATTTTTAGTCTTTCCACACCTCCCTGGGGAGGACACAAGGGATATTATGAAGGTGGAGCTGTGCTAACAAGACAAAGTTATGAACTTGGAAGTCATTACTAATGCTGCAGTTGTATTTTATTCTGCTGAAAAGGAAAGCATTGGCTGAGATTTTAAGGGCAGCAATACATTTCAAGTAAGCAGGAGAACTCACTAGTAAATTGAAAGGAAGATGTGAAGGAAGCACAAAAAAAAAAAGTAGAATTCAGGGCAACAACTTCAGCAAAATAAGTCAAATTATTTGTAACGTCTCTTGAAGAGACAATCAAGGAGTTCAGGAAACTGATAGTTACCAACAAAGGCTGTATTAAATAGTGCAACAGATTATCTCAGTGCAGAGGGAATACAGGAACATTGGGAGAGACTGTTACACCTGGAGTCTTCAAAGTCTTCAAAGGCTTTGACTATGGAAGAGATTGTACAAAAGGTGAAACAAGTGTATTTAACAAGGAACGAGCAGAAAAAATGGCACAAACGTCTCAGGTCTGATCCAGATGAGCCAGCACACAAAAGGATCAACAACTAATGAGGGACATAAAAAGGCAATGGGAGAAGGATCTATAAATACAGCAGAAGTAAGTGGGAGACAAAGATAAGCAGAGATTTTAGTATTTAATGGGAAAGGACAGAAAATAACAGATGGCAAAGAGAAAGCTGAAGTATTCAGTACTTCCTTCATATTCTTTTAATGTCTCCATCTAAAGGATAATGAAAAGCAAAAAATTTTCTAAAGTGATTTTCACCAAGAAGACAGGACTGGAGGCCTGAGGGGAAAAAAAAAAAAAAAAAAGGCAGGCTAAAAAGTATCAAAAGAAGCCAGACATACTCAGTCTGATGGAGAATGATGAAGTTCACTGCAGAGTACTTAGGGAATTACCTAAAGCCATCCCCAAACATTGGCTATTATATGCAATAATGCACAAAGGGAGGGCAAAGTTCCCAGGGGACAATGGAGAGGCAAAACCAATAGGCAGCTTCAAAAGAAGTAAGTTTAACTCAAGGAACTGCAAACCGATTCAGCTCCTTTTTATACCCAGGAAGATGCTGAAGCAAGTTAAATCATCACAGAAGCACTTGAAGGATTAAGTGCCTGAAAATAATCAGAACATCAAACCAATGAAATTTCCTTTTGGGTATTGGCAACTGAACTACTACAGGAGGAAAACTCAGTAACAGGCAGTTCATACTGGCTACAGTGAGGCTTTCAGTGACTGGCCAACATGATATTTTCATGGGGTGTAAGGATTGGTATAAAAACTACACCTTAGCAGGGGGTTGATATGAAATTGCAGCTTAGTAGGAGCAGTTTCTTAAGAAAAACAACAAACAAACCATCACTCAGATTAAAAACTATCACTAAAACTCACTGTCTGTGGAATGCACCTCACAGCTCACTGTACACATTTGAAATTCCAGTCCAGCAGGATATTTATGAAGTAACAGGTAGGGCTCAGATCACCTTCAGTCCACAGGGAAACAAGACCAAAATTCAAAAGAAAACTTAATATATTGAAGAACTTCTTGAAAAGGGAAGTGTGAGCAGAGAAAGTGCAAATCTGGACATCAAGCAAAACCACAAAATAGAGACAAGCTGAGTTCTGCTGGAAAGGATCTGGAAGCCACTGTAGGCTGTAAGTAACAAACAGTATAAGGGTGTTTTTAAAAATAGGGCATATGTTGTGCCAGGGTGCCCAACAGGAGGCCACACACAAAATTACCTTTCCATTTGCCTCCACTGGCCAGGAACTTGCAAAATCTGAGTGGGAAAAAAAATAAAACAAAAAAAAACCACCCAAGAAAATGAACAGTAGAAGTAACTCTGTCTTGTCATCTTATTTAGCTGGGGAGCAATAAATGTCAGCAGTGCTAAGGGAAAGTATGAGAGGGTCACACAAAAAGCACTGGAATGGTGTCTCTTTTGGAGGGAACACCCCATTAACACCAACCTTCACAGGCCATAATGGCATTTTCTTGTTCCCACTGAGCTGGGAGCCTTCAGCACTTGACACAATCACCAGGGCTACAGTGTAGAACACATGAATTTTTCAGAGTATTTAACCTTTCAAGAAGAATCACTCTGCACCTTCCAGAGATCCTCGTGGCATTTGCATATTTAACTAAAAAATGGGCCTAGTTTTTGTCAGGGCTTTGGGACGTTGGGTACTCACTGCAATTAAGAAAAGCCCAATAACATGGAATAGATCTTTTTCAGATAAAATATTGACATTTTTTTCTTCATGTAATTACTTTCTACTATTTATAAGCCAAAAATTCATGCCAGTCTTTTATTTTTAGTTCACATAAACTGATGTAAAGATTGTAAAACACTTCACACATTAGAAAAATGCTGGTGAACATGCAGACTTTGTAGAATAAAGGAGGGCATCAACACTGCATTTGAACCTAAGATTACAAGTTCAATGCAGCAAAGCACCTCATATTGCCACCAATCCTTTTTCATTGTGAAAGTTTTTTCTCAAAACTTCAGTTTTGCTTTTCCTGTGACTATAGGCCAGCACTTAAAAATGCACAGATCCATTTCCTCAGGTGACAAAAAATATAAATCTTAATCCTTTTGGAGTAATTACCTTAAGCTTCAGCAATTGATGAGAAACCTGATGATAGCAAAGAGTATTTTTCTGCTTGATATCATAAATCTCCTCATTTATATTGCTGCTTAAAAATATTTGGAGATGCCTTTTAGAAAACTTTCTAGGAACCCATCAACCTATTGGAATTTTTCAGTTTGGGTTGCAGAAAACATTCCCTGAAAACAAAATTCCTGTTATTTCAATCCTCTTACACAGTATTAACCTCTTTAAATAATAACTACATCACAAAAAGGTTTACAGTACCAAGGAAGTACCTGAGTCACAAAAAATGAAATGCAAGGTTTTCTAATGTATGGCCCTATTTTGTATGCTCTGCTGAACCCAATCACACCTTCCCTGATGGAAGGGCTCCCATTAGTGGGAATAACTCCCACTGATGAGGAATCGTTATTCAATAAGCAGGACAGAAAATACAGGATCAGCAAACACAGTCAAGGTGACACTGTGACTTCTGCACAGGAAAGCTGTCCAGGGGCTTGGAATCTCCTGCTCCTAATGAGAGAACAAGAGGAATATGTTTGCTGTTGGGTTCACCAGGGAAAAGATCTTGGATGGGACATGGAGTGGACAGCAGCAGCTGCAGTATTTTTAAGCAATCCCCATCCCTGCTGCAGGATTTGAGAGTAGACATGATTTTTGTGACGTTCAATGTAAGTTATTTAAGGCATGTTAATAAATAAATTAGGCTAAAGACAATTCCCCAAACACTGGGGAATTAATGACTTATTAATCTTAGAAATAGAAATGCTAAAGAGAGACAGCTGCAGTGTCCTGGGCTTCACAATACACAAAGGTTTTCAAAACCTGAAATGTGCATCCAAGGTCAAACTGCTGCAAAGTTTGGTGGGAGTGAGAAAAAAATGTGATTTGGACTTGCAGCTCCAAATCCTGTCCCTTCAACAATTAAAATCAGTCCTTGATGAACCTGCAAACCCCTGTGATGGTTTCCATATGTACATACAATGTACACATCATCAGACTGCAGGCAGGAAAAGCACCTCCTTCACCAGAGACACCAAGGAAAGAAGGAGGGTTTGAACCCTCTCACAGTTTTGACTTTTTAAAGGTGTTCCACTAGACAATGAATAAATTAATTGTGCAAACAAAGACTGTTGGATTATGACAACTGTAGTACCTAAAACACAGTAGTGCTGCTGTTTCTTCACAGATGTTCAGCTCTTGCACAACGTTGCCCTCACCAGCCTTTGGCACCCCAAGTGTGGCAGCTCAGGGAAGCTGAGCAGGACCTGGGACATGTGGACTTGGAACAGGAGTGATGGGAAGATTGGAAAACCTGCCAGCAATGCCAGGCCTTTGGATCAGAGGAGAGAGAAAGTTGAAGGCAAACAAATAACCTTCCACCAGAGAATTGCTGTTGAGGCTCTGAGGGCACTGACCTGAGCACTCAGTCTGCAGGAACAGGCTCTTCAGAAGTGGCTTTTCTGCACATTTGAAGGGATGCAAGGAACCCTCCATAACACCCTTCCCACTGTATGCCCTAAATACACAGCAACTCCTGCCTCCAAGAGATATTTAAAGCTTTTTTTGGTTTACATTCCAGTGTGTGGAGGGTGTCCCTGCAGCACACCAGCTATTTTATTTATATGGTACAAAATATTCAAGAATTCTGAATATAACATTCAAAAGAAGTGAGAACAAGGCCTTTTACATTTACATGACCTTTAGACACAAGTCCATGCTGGTGCCTTTTTGGTGAGCCAGGAATATGCCAGTTACACATCCCTTAGGATATGCTCTAGTAGGTCACATGAATAGGAAGAATTGGTCACACCTATGAAATGGAAGTCTGAAATATCTCACTACTAAATAACTCCATTCATGAAGATGAAACTTTCTTCAGAGCAGGCTTTGGCAAAAAATAAGCCTTTCTGATTTGACTGATAATTCTGTAGTACGAATGCACAGAGACCAACATGTATCTCAGCCACTGTGACACATTAGTGTCACCTCTACCATTCTATTACAAATATTATTTGTTCATGCTCACTTTTCCCTTCTCAAAAATTTTAATTTTTTTCTTATCAAATAAACTATTTTATCCTTTTGTATTTGCCACTTCTATACTTAAAATAGTCTGCATTTATACTTGTCTTTAGTTAGTTTTTACAATGTTTTTCTTTCAAAGGACAATTTAAGTTTCACTTTGAACTTTATGATACACATTTACTGCATAGTACACATTATATTTAAAGCTGGTTTTAAAGAGAATTCTTCAATCTGACACACACATTCCAATGCTAAGTTTCATCAGAGGTTTGATCCTTGTTCAGATGTTTATTTTAAAAGACTTCAGCACCAACACAATTTTGTTTAAATGCAAACATTTTGTTCCCAGTTATCACCTCCACTCTCCTCTCCCACCAGACTTTCACTAAAGAAATCACTTAACTCTTGTATAATTACTCTGCTTTTTCATGGTCAACACAAATGACTTTTCCCCAACTGCAGTCACCATCCTGCATCTATTCTGAAGTTACAGTGCAAGTTTGGGGGGTTTTGGGTGTTTTTAACCTCACTTACCATAATTCAAACTGCCTAAATAACCAAAATATGCAGGTTTTGTTGATGCAGATGAACTCCAAGCACTTAGAGGATTATCAATAGTCAGCCAGTCCTACTTTCTAGTCACATCTCTGAAGTTACTGTGCTAAGTGACCTGAAGCACCTTATTCTTGGCTAACCAAGGATGCAGAACCAAACAAATGCACTAGGTTTGACTCAGCCCCCTCCAAAAAGGCAGCAAAGCCATCTGAGGGGCCCTGGTGTGTGATGTGAACCACGGGACATGGTGGAGACTCACAGCCCTTGAAGGCAGTGCCAAAGGCCAGGAAGGGAAACCTGAGGCATGTCCAGTGACACCAAACACCTGCTGGGGGAAAACCAACCCAACCCCAGTGGCTGTGGCTGTGGCAGTGGTCTGTTCTGCCTCCCCACTGCACTCCTTCCAGACAAATCCTATCAGGTGACAGCATGGCAGGGCACTGTATAAATATACTCTGTGGGACTTGTCAAAACCAATAAAAATGTGCTTCACATATCAGGAAATAGGGAATTGAACAGTTAAAAGAGATGGTCTGGAGAGAGAGACACGCCAGACATTTGGATCAATATCCCATTCAATAGCCTGGATAATCAAGAGGTTGTGGTCCTGGATTTACAGTGTGTGAGCAAAGGACAATGCTGGTAATGGCATCAAATAGGGATTCAAGGGAACATAATACTTTGCATTCATTCCAATAAATGTTAAAATGAAGATGTTAATATTGATACTGAAGTGAACATTTAATATATATTCTCTTGCTTCAGTAAGAACTTACAGCAACGTTCACTTTGAAAATGGAGCTTAACATCAGCTCATGAAGTCATTAAAAAGGATACTGAGTTTATTAGCAAGATACACAGACATAGACAAGCCACTGCTTCTTTACAGAGAAGTCAGGAAAATGCTGAATCCCTTTTGAGTCACCACATGAAAATTAGTCACATGTAGGTGAGGGGACAGGATCAGAAACCAAGTGCTCCTTGAGAAGGTGCTGTTGTTGGTATGTGTGCAGTCCCACTCAGGGAACTGCTTACATAACTGAGGGCTCTCAGCACCTACCAGCCATATAGCAGTATTCTTTAAAAGATTTCTTTTTTACTGTCTGGGAGTTGAGTTACAGCAGTGTCAACTTTCACACTGTTTAAAAACTTACATTTTAGCTTATTTCGGCAGCACTGCAGTCCTACTCTACAGCACTGCTTTCAGCTTGCCTATCTTCCCAGCACCTTATCTTGGGATCCGTGCTTCTCAAGTAACACTTTACTACAAAATGCGCTTGAAATAAAAAGAAAGTAAAGAAAGTATTAGCACAGGATTAGGTTGGTGTAATGTGATAAAAGTGAACAATAAGATGGGGAAGAAAAAAAAAACCCTCAAGCAAAAAACACCAGCAAGAAATACACAGAAAGAAGTAAACTTTTTGACAGTTTTAATTCAGTAAAGGCGAGGTTTCCTCCAGCTACAATACAAAGACACATAACGGATGATAGTGTCCCTTCTTTCTCATTTCTAGTACAGTCTCCAAGTCAAGATTTCAGAAAAAGCCCCCATTATGTTGGGACGGGAGAAGGCACATCTTGACATCCAGGCAAAGGTGGTGGCGGCCGGGACTACAGCGGCCGCCTCCGGCGGCATCCCGGGCACCGGGCGGGCGGCGGCCGCACCGGGGGACGCGGGCAGAGTGTCCTCCCGCCGCTTTTCCTCGGGCTCCGAGGGGCTCGGAACGCCTCGCCGGAGTCCTGCGAGGCTGGAAAACTACTGCTCGTACGGCGTTTAAATCCCCCCGTGGAAAAGAAATCAAAATCGGCCGTGGCAGAGCTCAGCTGCGGGCGCCGGGCGAGCTCCGGGGGCACGGCGGGGACGGCGCTCCCGGCGGGCTCGTCCTTCCCTCAGCCCCGCCGAGGGAGCAGAGCCGCGGGCTATAACCTTCGTGCGACTCCCTCAAATTAATGTTTCTAAGAGCAGTATCACCTCCCGGCACTGGGCGCCCCGAGCGCGTCCCGGGGGCTGCTCAGGCTCCCTCCGGGCGCGGTGCCGCGGGCGCTCCGGGGACCGCGATGCCCAGAGCGGGCGGGCGCGGGGCTGAGCGGGGACACGGCCGCCTGCAGCCCCGCTCCTGTGTCTACAAGCCCGCCGGGCTTGA